>PVKB01000598.1:0-245950 GCA_004027205.1 Ctenodactylus gundi | reverse complement strand
TGTTGCAATGAAACACTTAAAAATACAGCAGAGATTACAAAAGGCAAAAAAGACTCAGATTCTTTTGCCTCTTCCTCAAGGAGGTGAGAAGGGTAAGACTGATTCGGCAGAGTGAATGAAATCAGGAAAATAAAATCAGACGCGGATCCATGGTTCCCGAGCGGGCTAGGTATTGTCACCACCTTGGGCACTCTTACGCCAGCGCCCGGACTCTGTGTGCGTAGATCTTTCCCTAACAGTGCTAGGCTGGTGCTTGCTTGGTCATATTTTTCCAACTCTCCCAGGTAGTTTAATGACAGCCGGTGTTGATAACCATAATATTTTCAAAAGAGAAAGCAGAAGGCAGGGTAGAGCAGGATGTAACAGAGTAACCTGGAAGGCAAAGAAAAAAGACACTTCTAGAAAGAATATGAAATTTGGACAATTGAAAAGGTACCACCATACTAAACTATTAAGAACACGTTCATAATGATGCTAATTTCTTTGCATTAATTAATAACATACATAATAAAATATAGAATAAAAAATACCAGCAAGCTACTTTTGAAATTAGACAGGCTGATTTTAAGGTTTATATAGAAATCTAACCAAGAAACAGTAATCAGAAATTTTTAAAAAGAATTAATGAGGAGAGGAAAAATTATGGCCATTATTAAAACAAAAGGAAGGTACAGTAATTAAGCTCAATTTTAATGAGAAGCTGATGTCTGATAAATATGACATCTCAAATGGTAAATTAAAAAGAATCATTGTTTGAAAGCTACTGGAGCAGCTAGAAAGCCATTGAAGAGAAATAGAATGTTTGAGCCCCTTCCTTAAATTAGGAAAATATCTCAAGGGTATTTTACTTAAATACCAAAGAAGTGAAAACATTAACATTCTTTAAAAAGCATAGGAGGTTCATTTTTAAATAATTGCAGACTGATGATGTTCATCCTAAGTACTATAGAAGGCAAAAACGAAATGAAAAGTCAAAAATTTTTCATGTAAAATAGAGTATTTGCACAGTAAAAGGCAAATGATAAAATGGAGATGAATATTGATGATTCCTGTTACAGATAATAAGCATCTGCTAGCCACAAAAAAAGGAAAATTAATCAAAGAGACCAAAGGTTGAGCCATGATTTGGACAGGTGTCCTCCAAAGGCTCATGTGATGAAGGCACTTTCCTTCTTCTGTGCTTCCTGAATGTCATGCACAGAACAGCTCTGATCTGTCACGGGCTCCACCGTGATGGTGTGCATGACCCTTAGGCCAGAAATGAAGGATCAGCACATCCATGGACTGAAGCCTCTAAAACTGTAAGCCAAATTGAAACTGTCTCCATTTAAAGTGGTTTTTTTGTCAGAACTTGATAGAATGATAAACATGAAAAGCCAGATTACGAACGGAAAATACAGATGAAAGTTATTAGACATTCAACTTTGTTTCGAACATTAATATTTTCCCTTGGTAGGAAGTTTTTCAAAGATTGGTATCTTCCAGGTGAAAACCTTGCCCAGTAACTGTATCCTGGCGTGTGATGCTCATCACTGTGAGTGAGCTACATCACACACTCTGCCCTGCTCACCCTCAAGCCCTGAAAGCAAAAATAGTCAAAGAAATACAGATCTTTAGTAATTGTACTTTCATCTGAAAATAGCATATTGTGGAAGACTGAATAATGAGTCATATTGAAAACCAAGACTGTTTTCTGTTTCTACCCTACAGGACCGGAAGGAAGGCCAGCACAGGTTGTTCTGATACTTTTTTACAGAGATTGGGTCATGCTTCTAGAAAGGATGCTCTAAAATGAGAAAAAAATATTAATCTAACTCAGAAAGTAGAAAAATTAGGTAAAATTTTAGTTCATTTATCACTTGATGTACTATTCCATATGTTAGTTCTTAAAAATTATATTTGCAAAAGGCCTTAGGAATCAACAGACCTGAATATCAGGAGATGGGATAAAAAATGTTTGAAGCTGATTTAAGGTTTACTTTTATATCTTTTATTCCTTGAGTTGATATTCTATAGTCTAAAATTATATAATGCTATTGTTAGGGTATACATATAAAAATCCTCTGGAATTTGCATGTGTTCAGAGGTTAGGCTTTTGTGTTGATAGAAACAATCTTTTTCATTGTATTAATATATATTATATATGCTATGCATAATGTTTAGATATATACATAAATAGGCAATACGTATATGTGCAATGTTTATATTGAGCTTGATTATTTTGTGCCCATATATATCATGCCAAAGTTATAACCCCTTTTTGGTCCTCCAGCACCTCCACCTTTCTCCACTTGGTTCAGTAACATGACTGTATTCTCTAGTATGAGAAACCCATATTACCGATATTTTTTAGTTTTGATTTTGAGACAGGGTCTCGCTAAGTTGCTCAGACTGGGTTTAACATTGTGGTCCTCCTGCATCACCCTTCCAGAGTGCTGGGATTCTAGGGCTGTTACACAGGACCTGACTTATTAATAATCTAATAAACAGAATCTACTCTGATGGCACAATTAGGAGGTGACAAAAAGTGGAGGCGGGACTTGTTAAAGGAAGTAGATTGTGGGAACACTGGCTTGGGGAGTATAACTGGATCCCACCCCCTCCCTCTGAGGTTCATCTTCTTTATCTTTGCTTCCTGGCTGCTGTGAGATGGGTCGCTGTACTCTGTCATGAGCTTTGCTCTGATATTTCTGTTTTCGCACAGGCTAAAATGAAAGACATAGGCTGAACTTGGACTGGAAACCCTAAAGCCATGAGACAAAATAAATCTTTTATTCTTTTAAGTGGTTTTGCTCGTATTTGGTCACAGCAAAGTAAACCTGAGTAACACAAGTAAAGCTTTTCTCACATACGTTAGGTTTACAATAACTTTCTGCTGATGTATTTGCAATTTGCTTCAAATGTTCATCTGTATAATCATTTTATATTTTATAGTTAATGGTTGATCCAGTTTTAATTATTGTAGGACAATGATATTAAAAATATAAGAATAAAAGATGTAGCCTTTAAATAAAATACCTATAATTTAGTGTAGGAAGATGGAATAGATGGAGAATGAAGACAATGTACATGAGATTATCAAAAGCAACTTAGAATCCATAAAGAACTCACTCCTTGATTTAAATTTATAATTTATATGCATCAATTTTAATTTTACTTACTTACAATCACATTTAACACAATCTTTGCAAATGATATCAGCTTTTATGACATTTAATTAGTAAGCATGACTGCATTGTTTCAGTGCCTCAGACACAATCTGTATGTTTGCGGGTGTAATGTGTTGTTATTTCATTGTGTCATACACTGATCAGATGTTGCTTTAGCATGCAAGTATATTTGTTCAAAAGAGAAAATTATTAAAATAATATCAAAATAATTCCTGCTATTCCTATCACTTTCTGGCTTTGCCTTTGACTATAGGTAACAAACACTACTGCTGAAGGGAAATTTTCATGTATTTTAAGGTCAATTTTAGTAGGTGTTCTCCTAAGAAAAATAAAAATATAAAAGGCATAATAGAAACCAAATTTGTGTAAAATTTATATTTTTGTGGGTCAAATATTAGTATTTTAGAAGTTTATAGACACAAGTATATAGTTAACAAATTCTTGGAAAACAGCATGAAAAATAAAACTTTTAAATTGGTAACCTTGTATTCCATGCTCTTGAACTAAATTATAGTCTTTTGATTCTTAGATTTGTTATTCTGTTTAAAAGTCATGTTTATCTGAGTAACATATTTCCGTCAAGGTTCTTGTTCGATATTTTGGGAAAAGGGCACATATAGCTCAGTTCAACATTTTTATATTGAAGGATGATTAATCACTTCCTCTCTTCTTGTTCACACTTTTCACTGGGCAGATAAAATGTTTTGCAAATTTGAAACATATGAGCCATCTGGCTTTGGTGTACATAATTCATGCACTGAAAGGCAGAGCACTTAACAAGATTAAAAGGAGCCAATTTGGAGTCAGACATGTCTTTCTTTGTCATAGACTGCATGAATACAAGTTAATAATTTAACACACTTAGTCTCAGTTTTCCCATCTGTAAAATGACTATAACAGTACTTATCTACAAAGGGCTGATACAGGTTAAATCAACACAGGAAATTCTTACCTCAAAAATACTACACCCATCTTTTATAAACGAACACAAATTGGAAATTTGCTAAGTTTTCACTTATATGTAAAAATACAATCATAGCTCAAAATTTATCCTTAAGAGAAAGAAGTGTTCCTAGTGTAATGTCTACTATGGATTGGTGGTGGTATCATATTCATACAGTTAGAGAATACATGTGGGATACAGAGAAGAATGCTATTTTAATTCAGTCAATAAAAAGTATAAGGAAATGTATTTCAGCTAAAAATAAAATATGCCTGGAAAAATGCACTTTATCCAGAAAGTATTTGGTGAGGTAGGCAACAAGCTAGAGTCCTGTACTTTATTTGAAACTGTGGGAGCCAGAAATAACCTTTTATGAGAGTAAGAAGTAACAGTTTTAAATTCATATAAATTTGTGATATTGTGCAGTACATTTTGAATAGAGTGCTTCTGTGTAAGAAGCTCTAGCCCATTTTGGTAGGTGCATGTGGTCCTGGGCTTCCCGTCCCACTGGGGATTCTGTGTGACTCAGTGACTTTGTGTGTCCCCTCTGACATTAAGGACCCTTCTTCCCTAGGTTATGCCAAGGCTGCGGATATTGAAGTATGTCTTTTGAATGTAAGTAAGTCTTTCTAGTATGACCTTCCTACATCCTCCCAGAGGTAAACTGCACAGCAGTTCCAAAGTAGGCTGGGTTAACCTGGGATTTGCTCAGGGTTTATAGCCGTTGTGTCTACTTTCTCTACAGACCACTGCTGCCTAGTAGACACATTCTGTGAGTTACATATGTACCAAATGTTCCAGCGGCCATATTTTAAAAAGCTGCATAGATGATGACAATGTTAATAATATATTTAATTTAAAACAATATATCTGAAATATTATTTCAACATATTGTCAGTATGAAAATCTTATTGAGATATTTTGATGCCTTTTACATAGTGCGTCTCCCAAATTCAGAACCAGAATTATTTAATTATTTTATTAAATAATCTGAATCAGATTATTTACATTTCAGGTGCTCATTAGCTCCCTGTGGTTAGGGATTTCCACACTGGACAGTGGAGATATAGACAACCATGCCTGAACCCAGGAAAAGGAACTAGTGAACTCGCTGGAGCAGAATATGACTCATCCAGCTGAGGGGGAAATGTGGGTATGCAGGAAAGCCATTGTCATCCTAGAATTTATAATTGGTGATGACTCCTATTTTAAGTAAAAAGGTGAAGAAAGACTTCACACTGATTACCATAAAACAATGACTTATAGAAAATAAAAGCAGAAGAGTAAAACCTCCTATGTTTCCTCCTGGACAAGTTAATATTAATAAAATGCCCATACCATTCATAGTGATGTACAGATACAATTAGGTCACCGTCAAAATCCTAATGATTTTCTTCATGGAACTAGAAAAACAGTCTAAAATTCATACAGAAGCACAAAAGACACCAAAGAATCAAAGCAATCTTTAGAAAAAGAATAAAGCTGAAAGCCTCAGAATATATGATTCAAACATACTGTACAGACATAGTAACTAAAACAGCATAAAATGAGTATAAAAATTAACAATTAGAGGAATGAAACAGAATTGATATCCTAGAAATAAACCTGTCCACATATACATTAGATTTGTATGGAACCAAGTCTACATATTGGAGAAAGGACAGCATCTTTAATAAATAGTACTGGGAAAACTGGATCTCTGCATACAGAAAATTTAAAGTTAATCCTGTACAAAAATTAACTCCAAGTGGATAAAATAGTATAACATAAGGCCTAAAGCTCTGAAGCACTTCCAGACATTGGCACAGGCAATGATTTTCTGAGGAGGAACCCAAAAGCAGAGGAAGAGAAGGAAAAAGATAATAAATTGACAAATGGGATTGCATCAACCTGAAGCTTCTGCACAGGAAAGAAAAAGCATCAACAGTGTAAAAACAGCCGACACATTGGGAGAAAACAGTTTGTTAACTATTCATTTGACAGAGAGTTAATATTTCAGAATACATAATGAACTAAAAAAATGCTTAACAGAACCACAAAAAATGCAGTTCTGCTTTCAGAAATGGGTGAGTAATCGGAATGGACACTGAAAAAGAAAAAAAAATCATATAAAGGACTAACGAATAGATGAACAAATCCTCAGCATCATTATCCATCACAGAAATACAAATAAAAAACACAGTGAACCACTCTCATCTCATTTAGAATGGCTATTGTAAAACAAAGCAAACCAAACCAACAAACCAAAGCAAAACAAAACAAAACAAAAAACTCCCAAAATAAAATCTGGGAAGGAGTTGGAGAAAAGAAACCAAGAAACTCTGATTTGCTGTTAGTGGGAATGTAAATTAGTATAGCAGTTAAGAAGAACAGTACGAGGTTCCTCAAAAAGCTGAAAATAAATCTACCGTAGAATCCAGCCTTCTGAATGGATATCCAATGGAAGTTTGAAGTTGGCCCACCAATCATCAGCAAGCTCCTGTGATAGCTGACATATGAAAACATTCTACATGCTCAGCAACAGATGAGCGGAGAGAGACTATGTAGTGTATTTATCTGATCGAGTACTATTCAGGCATAAAGAAGAATGAAAGCTTGCCATTTGCAACAAAATAAATGAGACCAGAGGACAAATATGTTAAGTGAAATAAGTGAAATACGGAAAAGTCAAGTGACACATGTTTTCCCATATATAGAAGCAAAAATAAATTATCCTAAACACAAGAGAGTGATGAGCAGAGGTGAAGCAGAGTGTATGTGTGTATGTGTGTTGTAAACAGACTAGACTTGATTTGTAACGCTTTATGCATGTTTGATAAATCCCATTGAATCCCATTAATATGTACCATTTACTATATTAATATCAGTGAATAATATTAGAGAAAATCTCAAATGCATAGACTGGAAAAAGACTCTTACCTAGAAATGATTTTTTTAAATTAAAAATGTGACCACCTAGGATTCCATAACATGAGAAGGAAATATTGTAAGATCTAAGTATGATTTTCCACTGAAAATCATCCAAAAGGGATATTTACAGTGTAGAGTAAAGATTTAGAAGAGCAGCACGCCTGTATTTAAATATGGGGAAGAGTCTCAGAAGATACATGATGTGAGTGCTCCTTGTTAAAAGAAAGCTAGCATGTTAAATTTATATTAAATAAATTTTATCAGCAATTCCTTTTCTTTCATTGAGTTTCATGACAGAATCTCGTGTCTGCTGAGAATTGACTAGCTGTACTTCCATCCAGACAGGCAGAAGCCTCTGAGTGCTCAGTTTTCTTATTCTGTAACTGTAATTCTTGTATCTCAATCTCCTTCTGGAAAGAACTCCCACCAAAACATTAGGAAGTCATTAAGAATTCATCTCCATTCAATCCTTCTAATCTCTGCCAAGATTTCTAACAGAGCGCCAAGTGCTTCTTAGTTGTTTGTATTTCTGGGCTGAACTGGACAGATGAACTTACACTGCATCTTTATTTCCCATTACAGATTGTGAATTATCCGACTTTCTACCAAATTTCAAATGTTGATGACTTCTATGCTACCATTGGTGAAAGAAGTGGGGGAAAAATAAGAACACACATGAAAAAATGACTACAGTGTAATCCCATTGCTAACACAGATATTATTTAATTTCTCAAAAGTTGTTCTGGTCACAGTTTTCTCTTTGTTGCTAGCTGATTTGATTTCAATAACCCATATTTCTCTCTGTTGCAAAGTTAACTCACCTTGTGATGTTTTGAAACTGTCAAATGTATGAAGGCAGGTACCATATTAAATCAAATAACTTTTGATACTGTCATCTTGTTTCTTCAATGTAAAGATGTGTGACACTATGGAGAGAAAAACTAGTCTATAAATCAATGCAGTAAATATAATTAAATATTAAATCATAATAAAGGATGACCTTTTATGAACAACCTGCTTCTTCCAGGATGTTGATGACTTTGTATTATTTACCTGAAATTGCCTCTTCTGCCTAAAAGAAGATTACTATCTGGTAATGTATACTCTGCACCTTATCAAGTTATTGTACCTTAATGATAGAAGACCTACAGATGAGGGACAACACCTTCATAGTCTCGTTTAGTTTTTTTTTAAGACCTTAAAGAAGTGGTAACTTAATCTCCATTTGATTCTTGTAAATCCTCAGCACAAAAAGAACTTGAATGAATGCCAAGAGGGTCACAGTCAGAAATGACATATAACAGTGTTATGCCTTTGAAGACTGCGGAAGCTAATGCAATACCTGAATGATTATAGGGATACCTTGTATACGTGGGCAGCATCTTCCAGTGTGCACTCACTCCCTTCCTGTGAATGACTCATTTTATTTTACATGTCAACATAACAGAAATAAAGTCTATCTGTTTTTGGATCAAACTGAAGTCTACAGAGTGGTCATCAGGTGACATCATGTACTAGAGAAGAGAGTAAAGAAATGAAATCACTAGTGTGCATTAGTCTGTGGTTCTTTTAAAACAGAGAATGTTTAAGGCAATAAAAAAGGCAATTGTTTAAAATAGTGAAAAAATTGAAACAAAAATATATGTGCATGTACATATATTACAGGGCAAAAATCTATGTAGGTATACATTCGGGTATGTAAGCAATATTGTATCATACAGACAAATGTATGTATCAATATATGTGTGTATAGATGGGTACTCCTACATGCCACCTTCATGCCACAGATGTGTGTGTACATTCCTTACCCCACTTCCTCTAAAAGGGCATAAATGTATCACGGGCCCCGTCGGGCACTTTATGCTTTATAAGGTCACTTTTTATGTAAATTACTTGGAAAAGTACTGTTTGCCTCTCTTGTGCGACTTTCATGAAGTCAGCATTCAGCAAGTCCGGCTTCCTGGCAACAACAGGTCATTCAGCTCCCATGTAGGGGAGAGACCTCACCAACTAGAAGGGGGTGGGGGTCAGCATGGGGAAGTGACACCTCGGGTACAAAGGAGCAGAGGAGGAGGATGCAGGAGGGGGGTGGGAGTGCGCAGCCGGCCTCCATGCCTGCCACTGCCCAGATCGCATAGATCCCATAACTGGCACTTGCCTGGCAGATAACCCTCCAGGCGCAGAGGCGACCTTATGTGAAGAGGGACTGGTCTTCAACAATGTCTCCAATACGCTTGCCACAAAGTTCTTTTTCCCCACGAAAAAGGGAAAAATCCACCGAAAAACGTATTTTATTTTCCCGCTGCCTCCTATGTCCCTGGTTGCAGGGGTGACACTCCCAGCCCGCTGTGCAGAATCTGTCCTTATGCGTCCTTCTTAGACCTTAGGAGTACGCAAAAAAACATTTAATTATATGACGAAACAACAGTGGCTTTTATTTTTTCTATGCATTTTCCTCTCAGTTCAAAGTCATAGAGTAACTAGTGACCTCTACATGGGCAGTTCTGCTAGAAGATCTCATTCTCACAGGGATGGTCTCTATCTGGAGTGCTGTTCTCTGTCCTTGTGACCTGTCTTTCATCCACAGATCACATTATGTAAGTGGCCAAGGTATGGCGGCTTTCTGGATTTAATTTATATAACTGTTAGTTGCATGTGGCATCGAATTCTCATTGATCATATGCTGACAATCATAGATATCCAAGTAGATATGATATCTGCACTAGAGAAAGAAACGTCTTGCTCACCAGAGTAGGCGAGAACTTCACAATCGTGCAGTTTGAAGCACTAAGCCAGTAGAAGAGGAAACAATGAGACGCCAA
Organism: Ctenodactylus gundi; assembly: GCA_004027205.1. NCBI lineage: Eukaryota > Metazoa > Chordata > Mammalia > Rodentia > Ctenodactylidae > Ctenodactylus > Ctenodactylus gundi. Next base: position 236,105 of record PVKB01000598.1, on the reverse strand, counting down.
CCTTATTTTCTGATGCATGTGCACAATTAGGAACAGCCTCAATTCTGAAAAAAATGTATTTGAAGCACTTGCCTGCCTGTGCATACCTAGAAAGCTGCCAGCTGAGACTGGTGGTAAGTCCATTCAGAAATTTCAAGTCATAACTCCTTTGGGAATAGCTAGTGCCTACTAGTTCCAGGTTAGAAACAGCTTTTTCCTTTACAGCTGGCATCAGGCTTCATAATGAGTCACTTGCTGTTTTGTGCGTCTGCTCTTCTTATTTTGTTGACTACTAGCCGTGATTGATGGCTCTGTGTAACGGGTAAGAGCAAAAATAGCCCCTCTGAGATGAAGTAACAAGGAAGAAAAAGGCAGTACTCCTGCGCGCTTATGGCTAAATTAGTCAGTCATGTTCACTGCGGCATAAACATCTAGCTTTCTGGGCTGTGTCTCGGTAGCATTGTCTTTGCTCATAATAACTGTTCATGGAAAATAGTTTCTGCTGAACAGCCGAACACTTGTAAGCCAGGCTGCACACAACTAGACCCATGTGAGAGAATATTTTGGATACTAAAGCAGTATTATTTTCTATTCCTGCCTTCTCCGTTTTATATGGAGCCATGTGCATTTTTTCTATTTATCATGATGCTAATCAATGAATTACTAGTTAAGTACGTAGTGATACCGTCTTCTATGCACACTTAAGCCCTGAGAATATTGACAAATTCATCTTGTGCATTACAACATTCCCACTACCCAACACACATTAGGTGTGTAATTCATATTTTATAAACAATAAATGAATGGATAATACAGCCTATATGATGTAAGGGCCCATTACATTATAAATGCTTTATTATGAAAATCAGCCAACTTTCCACGTTTCCAAGAAATACTAGTAAGTGGTAAGAGTCACATGAGACAAAGTGATTTAGAAGTTTGGAAAAGAAGATGAGTACTGTTTATTCGGGGAACAGAAGATCAGAGCAGCCTGCAAGGCAGGGGTGGTGTCTGAATTAGGGCCTGAAGACAGGAGAACAATGGAAAAGTTAAGGGGCTCAAAAGCATAGAACGCATTGGTAGAACAAATTGTTTAAAGCCAAGGAATGCTTTGTGAAAGTTGTTACAGACCATGCTGGTAAAAAAAAAAAATAAATTGGGATAAATCCGTTAGAAGCTTTGTGTAATAAACCAGAGGATTTAGATTCTATCTGACGATAAAGGGAATCAAATAGGCTTTTTGGCCAGTCATTTTCATGACCAAAGCAAGGCACCACGCAGGCTAATGTGGGAGCAGTGTGACAAACTCCTCGGAGTGTGAAGAGAGAAATAAGGGGCTGACTTAGAGCTTATTGTAGTCACATAGGAAGTGGGTAAGAGGAGGAGGAGGACGGTGATAGAGGTGTGAATAAGGAAAGTAGCTCTTCAAGGAGATGTGAAACAACGGGAAAATAAGATTCTTTTACTAACTGATACTTTGGACCTGGGAGAGTGATGACTTGGAAGCTTGCAGTTCATAACTTATGTACCGAGAAAATGTCATCATGATTTGAAACATCTGCCTCTGAAACAAAGATCAACTAATGCAAGTATTGGCTGTTCTTACGAGCTTTTTAATTCAAAGATGGAAAAATGAGAAAACTGTGATAAAGGTAATTTTTCTTGTGTTGTGCTATGAGAGTCACTGTGTATAATATGGCCGGATACTGAATATGAGTTAAAATATCCTCTGAAACATCAAATATGTTGTATTATTCTTGGCAAGATTATGACTTTTAGTGATCTTTAATTCTATTTCCTTAATGCTTAAATGATATGTTCTCATTGAAAGAGAACATTTTATCATATATTTGGATTTATTTAGGATAAAATCCAGGACTTGTCCTAAGTAGGTTAGTCATTTTGTACTCTTTTCTAACAATTTTCTTTTCTTTTTTGCCTCCATTTTTGTGAGTGGCTATTATTAGTATCAACAGTTAAAATGAACAACCTATCACTGAGTTTTAGGTTTTAAGCTTCTTGATCTTTCTTTTCCTTAGAACCTTTTAAATATTTTTAAAACATTATTTCCTCTTGAGTGTTCTTATACAATATTAATAAATCATATCCTGTGTGACTAATGCCATTGTGCAGTGATGTTTTGTGTTTTGAAGCTATACGGTAGTTGACTGAGTGGTATTCATTTTGGAAAGCTTTTATGTACACATGCATCTATATGTATATATATTATTATATATATATGATTTATTTTTACATATATATGATTTATTTGTATATATATATATATATATGATTTTTTGCCACTTCTTTATAAGAAGGGTCATTGTGTTGCTAGGCAACTATGACTTCACAGAAATAGATATATAACACTTTGGTTGGCATTAGTTTTGTTCTATGTTCTAGATTTTGAAGGCAAAATAATGAAATAATGTTTCTTTTCTTTCAAAGGGTCTTTTAACCACAGCATAAATATACTTTGGAGAGATGCAGAAAATTAGTAGTGATAATCATATTTAAAATAACCAAATTTAGCTTTTAAAATATGATATTAAGATGACTGTCCCTAAGTGAATGGCAAGCCCTTCATAGCCATTTCCTACAACGAGACAGAGCCTTGATTTAATTTTAAGGTGAATATTGATAAACTCTCTCCATGGTGCTACTTCTCAAATATGGGAGATTGCATGAAATCAGCATTTTTTAATTTGTTTTGAAATCAAAGATTATCTAGTCAATTGCAAGCCTAGTCATGTAGCATACGATTTCATATTTAAGTTTGTACCCTTGTGAATGGCTAATACTGGTCTAATCCAGTCACATATTTGGAAATTTGTGGATTTTAGTAAGGGTTTTTTCTTTAGATGCTCTTTATATGGTGCTTTATTTTGATTTATAATTAAATAATATATTAATGAGTATATGCTTATAATGCTTAAGATGATGCTCTGAGGTATGGTGGACAGAGAATATTGTTCACATTTTTCAGATGAGATCACCGATGCCCAACAATCTGAGGAAGTCAGTGACACTCTGACAAGTCATGGAATCCAGACATAAATGATCGGCATAAATGCTGGCGATATATTTATTAAAATTAGCATCCCTTCATGAATCGTTTGGTATTTTTTTGGTTCTAGAAATGAATAATTATCAAAATCTTATGAAATCATCTATCTGAACAAAGTCTTGCAGTTATGTCTAAATGTGGCTTCCTGTTTACTTTTCTTTGTTGTCATTGTTAATTTGAGTGAAACTATGTTCATATACAAGCACTAAAATTTTCTCTTAAAATATTTTCATTATAACTTTAAAAAAACAAGGGCAAAATTATGGTGAGCCACAGATTGGATAACCCTGAGAGTCAGGATGAAACAGCAGATTTAGCAACAAACACGGGAGTTTAAAGAATCATTGTTTTTCTTGACAGTTTCTTCATTTAGTTTCCGCATTTGTCATTTTGTTTTTGTTTGGCACTTGTTCATAGTTTATTAGTGCATAAGAAAAAATTTTCCCCATTTTATTGTTATGTATTAGTGCAATACCTAAGGTTTACAATGAAGTTGAGGATTTTGTGCACATACATATCTTGTCAAGGTGACAAAGACTAGTGTATAAGAAATCTTTAAATAACATGACACTTAAGATATTAATGATAGTAAGAATTTTCAAATAAATGTTTAGAACACAAGAAATTACAGTGCAGCCCAAAGAGGTGTGTCATCACCTACTTCAGTTGTACCTAGTAAAACATCGCATAAAATTGTAGATCAGATGACACATGAAAACCAAATATGCTTCAATTTTTTAAAGGTTGAGAGTTTACTTTTCCAGCCATAAGTTATGTGTGCTTCAAAATGATTTGTGATTTGACAGATGGTCTATATTTGTTTTAAATAGGGGTCAGGCTTTGTAGTTAATTGAAAAATGAAGTATTAGCTTAAACCAAGTTGAAAAATATCACTTTTCTTTCTGAATGCAAATTTGAAGCTCCACACAACTGGATATATTTGGAGGCAGGGAATAAAGAAAGGGGAAAGAGAAGGAGAAGGAAAATATTATGAGTGATAAATGTAGCACAGTGTGTCTGAGACAGAAAAGATTCGAGACGCATGGTCAAGAGAAGTTGTTTGGCTCCTGGTGGCCAGGAATCAAGGTAGGGGAACAGTTACAGAGACAAAGGACTGAGATACCCGATATAGGACCCAAGCTCATGCCCTCCTGGCCCATCCAGACACACCCAGATGGTGTTTTACTGATCCCCAAGGCAACTCTCAAACCAAGTAAGTCCACAATCCAGCAGTCATTCTTCAGCATCAAAAAGCAAAGCAAAGCCCAGATCTACTAGACATTTACAAAAAATTAATGCCAATCCTCCTCAAACTCTTTCACAAATTGGAGAGAAGGAAACATACCCAAACTAATCTTATGAAGCTAGCTTTATTCCGATGCCAAAGAGATAAGGGTACTGTAAGAAAAGTACACTTCTAACCAATGTCTTCAATGAACATAGACACAAAAATTCTTCAAAAAATATTAGAAAACAACACAACAGCACATAAAAAGGATCATTTACTAAGGCCAAATACAATTTATCACCAAGATGCAGAAGAAGTTAGTAGAACATCTACAAATCAATAAATATGATATCCTGTTGTAGCAGAATAAAGGAAAAATTACGTGGTCTTGTCAATACATATAGAAGATGGCATTTTACAAAATTCAACATTAGTTAATACAAAATAAATAAAACTTTATTGGAGGACTGGCTGCTTCTCCTTACATTGAGGAGTTGAATATTTCACCACAGTGATGAGAAAAATGACTAATACACTTGTAGACTGTTAATACTGCTATGACCAAATATTACATCTTGGGCAATTTATTAATATGAAACTTATTTCTAACAGTTGAAGCACATGACAAATACAAGATCAGGGGACCAGGACATGATGTCTGATAAGGATCTTCTTTCTCTGTTGTTACACGGAAGATGGCAAATGCTATGTTTCTACACAGTAGAACACGGAAGGCCAAAAAAGGAAGGATGTGGCACCTCTTGTAAGGTTGTTAACCAACTCAGGGATGCTTTGCTCCTATGATTTATACCTCTAGAAGATCCCCTTTGGCAATTTTGTTTCAACATACAAAAATTGGAAGCCACACTCAAACCTTAGTGTATCCAAAGGGAATAGAATCAGTATATCGAATAGTTGTCTGCATTCTTCTACTCAATAGAGCAGCATTATGTAATCACAACCTAAGCATTTATCAACAGATAAATGGAGGTATGAAATAAAGTATATGTATACAATGAAATATTCTCCAGCCTTAAGAGAGAGGAATTGTTGTGACAACAGAGGTGACCTGGAGGACATTATGGTAAGTAAACTGAACCATGCACACACACACAAAAAAAACACTGTATCATTTCATTTCTCTATAGAATCTTTAAAAAGCTGAGCTCATAGAGCCATAGAATAGGATTCTGGGAATGTAGAGAGAAGGCAAGGGAGGTTGGGAGATATTGATCAGAAGGTACAAAGTTTTAGTTTGAGAACAAGTAAATTCAGCAAATCAACTGTACTGCACAGTGACTGTGATGAATGAGAAATTTGTACACTTGGAAATTGCAAAGAGCACAGATCTTAAATATTCTTACTATAAGAGAAACATAATTATATGAGTATAATAATTATTTCATAGTATTTATATACATTAAAATATTGTGTTGCACACTATACACACACAATTTTTGTTTGTCAAATATTCCAGCAAAACTGGAAAAAGAAAGGCATACCACACAATAATAAAAATGCTAGGATGAATTTTAGACATGCTAAATATTATTGAACTTAGAAGATCAAAAAATGTTATGCGGGGATCCTGTCAAGCTTCAAAGTTTATATCTTCTAAGGGTGTACATTTTTGAACAGATAATAAAAAAGCACAAAGCTTTGGTAATCTCAATAATGCAGAGAAGTAAATCCATGTATTTTATATTCAATGGGACCTAAATATCTACAGAAACAAATATAGGTTCTTCCTTTGAGATTTTTCTGCCAGATTAAATTTGGACTCATTTTGATAAGATCATTTGTCTGAACCCACTTCTGAATGCCTTTCCAAAGGTTGTAATTTCAGGAAAATAGTCTATTTATTCTTTTTTTTCATGAAAGGTATAAACTGTTTTATTTTACTTTCTCTTTTTCTCATTTTATTGATGTATATGTATGTGATACACAATGTTCACACTGAACTTGAGAGTTTTGTGCACATACATATCACATCAAAATTTCAAACCCTATTTACTCTTAATAACAATATTTTCCATACAGAAGAAATGCTTGCTTTAAAGACTAATAATATAGCATTCTTTGGTAGAAATCACGTATATAATGTCTTTCAAGCTAAGCAGCTCCTCCTTGTTTATTTTGACTGAGAAGATACTTATTCAAAGGCTTAGCATGAAATGAACACTCGCTGAACCACTAAAAAGAAAATACCGACAACATTAACTGTGCTTAGTTTCATCACATGGCATCTAAGCAGAATCAGCCATAGGTGCACTATAGAATGTCCCGGCTGCCTCACCTGTACCCACAAAGAAAAAAGGGTGCCTCCTTTATGGCATTCATGAGATTGCAAGGCTGGTCCAGGTAAACAAGGACTCATGTCACAGGGATCCACTCTCAAGGATGCATTTATAAACCAGGATGTGGTGACTAGAACAGTACCTAAATTGCACCTGGATCCAAATCCTAGCCATGGCCTGACGCAGGGAGAGAGGCAGGCTGCAAAGCCCTAACCTGGCACCACATCTTGATTGTTGTCTTTGCTACTGTTACCAGGAGGACTCAATCTCTTGTGTCACTATCCCAGGCTTTGCTGACATACCATCTCTTTGAAGACTTATCTGTCCACCTTCCCTTCTCACTCTCTACATCCTGTCTCTACCTTTTATCTCTTCTTAAATTTTACATCACTACCCTATGTAGTTATTTGTGGCCTATCCATACAACCAAAATCAATTGCTAAAGAGTAACAATTCTACAAAATAAACATATATAACCTCAGAATCCAGTGCTTTTAAATTTCCTATCAACTGTGCTTCTCACATTTATTTCCCTAGTGTTACTTCACCCCTACAGCTTTGTGACAAATGCTATAACATTTATGTGAAATATTCTCTCTTGATCTTGTGTAAATGGGGGTCATGGGAGATTTGAAAGGGGGTTCCTTGAGTTTCTATGTCCAACTCCACAGCGGTTCAGAGTCAGGGAGCTTTCTGCCACCATTTATATGAAGCAATTGTAGCAAGTTATGTCATATTTAGAGGCAAATGTTTTCTAAATTCAGTTCTACCTTAACTGACAAAGAGTGCGCAGGATTCAGGCTGGAGATTGGCTGATTTCCTAAACTAAAATTGTTCAAATGGCACTTCCTGATGAGTCATAGAAAGTCTATGGGCAGGGCATTCGCATGTCATTACCAAGGCTACTGAAGCATTCTACCATTGGAGTGTATTTTCAGCAGCATTTGTTCTACACAGACACAGATGGGTGAGCTATTTTGTATTATTTGCAGACCCTCAAAAGGCCAGTCTGAATACAAATTTTATGCATATTAACTTGATCTGAAATTTCGGTCATAGATACCTTCTAGCGTTGTACATCTTCTAAATAAATAAAGAAGTTTTTTTTCTATCTCTAAACACTAGGGTTACACATTAGCTAACTAAGACATTAGCACGGGTTAGTTACAGGATCAATAATTCATCACCTATCTCTTCAATCAGGGGAGCATAAGTATCTGACAGGTGAATGGAAAATGGCAGTTTATTATGAGACTTGAAAAAGGCATTATATGTAGAGCATCTGAAACTTGCGAAGTGCTAAAAATAGTCATAATTAGAGAAAAGAGTAAAGCGTTTATTAGATTTTCAAAGCAGGCTGAAGAAAAACCTCTTCACAGTAGTTTCTCTTTAAATTCTATGAAATTGTGTTGAGAATTCAAGACATTGCTGCCATGGGTGCCGCTATGCAGGAACTCTGGGATAGGAGCTGGAGGTTGTTTTGCCTTAACATCCCTTAACTGTAAAACTAGCCCCTGTGATTTACATAAGTAATATCAGACCAGACCTAGATACGAAGAACTGAAAACAAAAATACCCAATAACCTTTAAAGAGTAGATGCATTTTCCCCCGTTCTGTTCTTATTACCTTGAATGATCACACACACACACACACACACACACACACACACACACACACACACACAACAATTCTGTAAAAGCCACTGACTGAAATCTCATTTTCTAGGACGGGAAAGATCCTGTTTCCCCTGGAACATTGCCAAATCAAACTCCCTTCATTACACTTAATGGTGCCACATGCTTTTTGAAGTAGTTATAAAGATAATTCTTGTTATCTAAAGCTCTTGCCACTAGGCAAACTCTTGATCTATGTGAGTCTTGGTATCCCCAAAACATGAATTTAGAGTCAACATTATTTATTTCACCAATTGGCATGAAAATCAAATGGGATAACAAGATAATTTGTTCAGGAAATATTTTTGAAACAAGGTATTTCAGGTAATGTATGGGGCAGTAGAGTTACAAAAATGTATGAGTCATATACCCCTTCCTCAGAGAATTAGTTGCATGAACTATGGGTACTTCTCAGTGGAGTCCAATAATAAGAAATGATAGAAGCCCACTTCAACATTAGGTTGAGACTGCTAGAAGTTCGGCTAGCCAACAAAGTTTTATCCTTAACGAGGCTGTCACACAAGGTTATCTATGTGACTGTCACTTATACAGATACACATGTTACTCAGTTTTTAATGTTTTATATATTATGGTTCTGGTGGTTGCAGCTTTGAGTTCTGGGTATTCCATTAAACATACCTGCAAGGTACTATGTATGCATCCCCCACAATTATAGTTTTCTTAAGGGAGACCGAGCACTTACGAACATCTGAAAAACAGATGAGCTTGCAAAGTCACTTGGAGAATCCTGTGGCTTGAGACAGATGCCACAAAGGACATATCATTTGCAGCTGAATCATAAGGAATTCAACAGATCAAAGGGAAAGAAAAACATCTACGGAAGGGTTGAAGAAGAAGGAGGACTTTTGGGGTACAGGAAGTAACATACGGAAATCAGAGAGGTGAATCAGAAGTCTATGTCAGCCACAATGTCCTACTAGCCACTTGGAAATATGGTCAAAGGATAAGGGTCTGAGAAAATAAAGTAGAGACAGGTAAGATTTTTAACTATAATGCTGTATCCAATTTCTCAACAGCTGTACCCACTATACCACCCTGTATTCCTGAATATTCACCTTTGGTAACCACTTTTATAAATGGGAAAAGGAGATAGGTATAAACGAACACTGGTGTAAGCTGGTAGAATTGCTGTAGACTTCACCATGTGTAGGCCAGAAAGGGCAAAGTTCCCTTTGTCAGAGTAAGAGGAGGACAAGTCTACCCAGGTCACCCTGCTGAGAAACTGACTACACAAAAGATGGCGCCTGGTACTTGGTAATGTTAGAAAGCTAACCTTTTCCACCATGCCCTCCCTAAGGCATCATTGCTCACCTAATTAATGTCTTACTCCTTTTTCAATCAGGGATCAAATTCTACCTATCCGTAAACAGTATTCCTTGACCTCTATCCCACTGTTTTTTACTCTGATAGCGTCATATTTTCTTTTGTCCCTCCAAAGCATATTTCCCAAACCAATACTTTTCCTTCATTCCATCAGGGTGTATTTCTACTTGGTCAATTGGATCATTAGCTCTTTGGACCCAGCTCTTTATTTTCAAAATATTTTGCCCAGTGACATCGTCCACAGTAGTCAGTAGTTTTAATGTAAGTATTCATTTGAAGAAAGGGTGTGTGGATAAGAAGTCTTGGTAGTGTGGAAGAAAACCATATTTGCGATTATGAAATCTGCTCCTGTACAGGATCTCAAGATTTAGAAGAGCAAAGAATTTGGAGACAGGGTCTAGTGTTTGTGCACAAGAAGATTAACAGGGATATAAAACAGGAACTCTGAGAAAAGGTCAGAGGAACTAGGATGGTTTAGCATGAAAATAAGAGGATTTAGGGTGGTTAATAAGAGACTTTAATTACATACATCAAATGGTCAGTAAAGGAAACTTTGCAGCTGTTTTATGGTTCTACTGGGGATGAAGTGAAGAGGAATACCACAGTTTATTGAATTTCTCCCACACCAAAGTCTGATGTTTCATAATATCTCCTCTTTGACACAGTCTTTCTGTGTGATGATGTAGAAATAAAAGGGTCAGGCCCTGAGGACTGTAGTAGGTGGGCATGTGGCAATGCAGTGACATTTGTCTGTGCCTTTTTCATTGTCCATGTGTCTTATTTCAATTAAAAATCAGTCGGCATAGACAGTTTCTTCCAAAAATCTTGTAGAGTGCCAGTCCAGAATCTGACATGTATCTGGAGCTCCTACCTGTCTCTTACGGATGTATGTGCTCTGTGAAGACACGTGTCTAATGCCTGTCACAGCTGGGTCTGGAGAGATAGTGTTCCCGCCTGCAGACAACACTGGTCTAGGTGAGGAAAACAAAACCAACGAAGCACTATACACTTACCTGAAACGTAACAGTGACAGAATGAGCACATTTTCTTCCTATTAGAATGAGAAGGACGCTCAGTCTCTTACAGAGGCCCAGGAGAGTGGGGACTCAGCTAAGATCACCTTTGATTTTTCTGATGTTGCTGTTGTTGTTAAGGAAAGGCTTTAGTGGGAAACTTGACAAAAGGGGAAAAAAATAGGGTAAAAGCTTCTGCTAGACAGAAGGGGGACCCCAAAAACTGGGTTGTCCCACACCTTTGATTTAATCAAGATGCACTTGTTCCAATGAATCATTTGTAGGAAAATGAATGCATCTTCAGACCACAAGTGAAATGAGTCAGACACAAAAGATTAAACCTTACATGGGAAATCTTATATGGGAAACCTAAAATATTAATAATTCAAAGATAAAAGAGACATGACAGGAAACAGGGTGGTAGCCTCTGTGGAGGTGAGAATGAGAGCTAGTGATGGAGGAGACAGGAGAGCTGAAAAGGGAAAGGAAGGGGAAGTAAAAGTGATTCAGACGCAATTTGCATATACATTAATACTCCATCCAAATTGAATGTAATTATTATACTAATAAAATAATTATGGAAAAATAAAAGAGCATTTTTGAATTAAAAAATCTTATAGACAACCACAAGGAGAAATACATTTTTCACATCAGATTCCTTTTGTCTGAAGAAGTAATAATTACTAACAAATGTCTTTTCCATTATAATTGGAAAAAACCCTAGACTCCTCTGTGTGTGTGTGTGTGTGTGTGTGTGTGTGTGTGTGTGTGTGTGTGTGGACACACGTGTTCCTATATGAGAATTACATCTTTATTGGTTGTGGGAAGACAAAGCCTCACAGCATCAAAGCAGAAAAAATTGATCCCAGAGTTAGCTGAGCACAGAGGAGAAAACATTTGCACAAACACTTTTCCTTGCCCTGGCGTGGATTTGCCACCCATCCCTAGGAAGCTGTGGTGGGAAGGCTGTGGAGAGACAGAAGGGATTAATTCACTTCCGCAGTGTGTTGACCTCACTGGTCTCCTGAATGAGCGAGCCTGGGGCCGTGCCAGCATTCATGGTTTTCCTGCAACCTGAGTCACACACAGAACCACAGCGATTTCCCCTAGAATCAGACCCCAGCTGAGTAGCATTCTGTCCTTTTTAGAAGCTTTTTTCCCTCAGAACTGCAGTAATACAAAGAGAGTCGGGAACGAACACACTTGTTCAATTCTCATTTTCCCTCTACAGTCATATTAAACACCATAACAGCAATGTTTTATTTCTGTCCTTAAGCACAACTTAACTATCAGAATGAGTTGTTGATCATTTTGGGCTTTGGGATGGCAGTTAATGTTAATGTCTGGCAATTTTTGCGTTGACAGATCTTTCTAGATGAAGATCTCAACAATAATACACCATTGTCAAGAAACCAAACCAAACCGAAACATTCTGGACTGAACAAACTAAAACGAAGGAGGATTACTCAAGATTCCGTCTTGATTCAGTTTGAGTTTTCAAATTGAGAAACATTATTCACAAATGTTTTGAGATTCGCTCTGATGCACATTTGATCAACTTTGAAACGCATCCCAAATTTCTTTTAGATTTTTAAAAATAGCCAAATTGAAGCTGTCTTGCTCAGCTTTGAAGGGATATTAGTTCTCTTCTCACATCTTCTGTCTGGTCTTGTGAGAGTGGCCCATTGTGCCCAAGCACAACAGTTTCTTTGCAGCTCTGAATCTTAGACACTAAAGACAGCCTCTCTTCAATGGGGCTACTACAGGGGAAAAAAAAAATTCCAGTGCCTCATAGAAGGGACAATCTAATCCTCTTTGCTGGTACATCTGCTGTGGCAGTTTTGCTCTGCAAATCAAAAGACGTCCCATTAATTAAAGTTCCTTTTTCCTTTCATTTTCATTCAGCTTGTGAAATGTCACCAGTATTCACCAAAAGAGAGGGAAAAAAAGTTTCAGGCTACTTTACTCACAAATATCCACCCGAAGGGTGTGCACTTTGATTTGTTGTCTGATTTCCGCTTACTGTTCTTCCTTTTCTCTTTTTTCTTTCTATATTTCTTCCTTTTTTTTCTTGAAGGAGCCTTTCTCCTCTGGCAGAGTGCAATACATTCAGAGAGCTTTACAAAACAAAGCTTTCAGCTGTGAGTCAGCAACAAACTCATCTTTGTTCATGTGGTTCTATTAAGGAAAGAAGGCCAATATTATGCAGGTTTCTATGGCTGGCTTCACAAAGGCATCTCTCTTGTGTGTGAGCACTCTGGCAGCGACAGCCGCCTCTGAGATCATCATTTGCAGCAATCTCCAGCTGCAAAGAAGAGCAGAGAAAGAATATCATGAACTGTCTTATGGAGTGATTTTCCTGAGGAGACTGAAATATAGATTTCTCTGCCGGTAGCAGTTCTTAAAGGTTGCTGTTGGTTACATACACTGGTACTGTCCAAGGCTACCACTACATTTTTCTGTTAGCTCCAAACTCACTTTGATTGAATAGTCACATCTTTTGTCTTGAGGAGGAAGTGAAGCTTATTTGCATTTCCCCGAGTTTCCTTGAAAATGCATAGGAATGCTTGTCCCTCTTTTGATGGTGCTTTAGTGCGTTTGGGATTACATTAAATTATAATCTCACAGAATGTCTCTGAATATTTAACATTTGTTTGACACTATAACTGGAGTACTGTCAGTTTTTTGTTTGGCTCACAGGGTCATGGCCTAAGACTTCTAAGATATATGGCAAACACTTGGAATAAAAAAAAAAAAATAGTCCCAAATTCCCGAGGCATTAAGAAAAAGTAAGATGACCTATTAGTCGCATGATTTAACCAGATACAATTTGGAGATGTAACATCGCATACAGCAATCTGTGGTAATGTTTCCTGAGTGTGTTTTCAGATAGATCTGTGAATGTTTTGGTTTTTTAAAAATTTACAGATTAAAAAAATTTGGGTGGGATATTTTGTTTGTCATAAAAGAAAACTGCTTTAAATGGCAGGACTTCTCAGAATCTTAAAATGCTCACGTGTACAGTATTTCCTGACATAGTATTTAAGGTGGGATGTATTTTCTAACATTCCTTCATTCCCTGTACCTTCAAATAAATGTCTGCTTGGACTACTGCTCCAATGATCCCACTCTGAGAAAAAGCTGACCAAAGTCAATGGGATGATTGACAACTGAAGACATCAAAAGTTCAGGCTGTTCTGCATAGGGATGGAGTTTGCAGGAGAAACTCCAGACTCACACACTTTAATATGTGTATATAAAATACTCATTGTTAGACACTATCTGAAACTGGCTATTTAGAAATTAACTGCAATGTAATAAAACTATTAGAATTTTCCTCCCAGAGAAAAATGCTATCTTCTTAAAAATAGGAAACCTTAGGAGATCTCATTTGATTTATGAATCCTTTGGTGTTGATTCTCTCATCAGTGGTTCCACAGCTTAGAGGAAGAAACATGACAGAATTTAGATGAGAAGTCTGGGTTGCTTAAGTCTGTGGAAACCTGGCAGTTGATACCATGTTGTTCTTTATTAATTCATGGCTAATAATTGTTGACGAAAGAAAAAAGTCCTATTTTAAGTATCATGTACTTTTGGCTTATGAGATCTGCTAATAAACACTTCTGTTTGTTCTTAATTTTTGCTCCTTCAAGAAGCAAGAAACATTTATTGAGTGAGTGGGTTGGAGTAAACAAGACAAATCATCCCAATTCCTCTGTAATTTACTTAGTAGAAAAGAGACAGGAGAAATGCCATGTCTTAACTTTCTATTAATGTGATAATTTGTTCCCTTTACAAAAGGGATTTTGTATATTTAAAACTGAGTGGATGAGACAGAAAGAAATGGCTTTTGAAAGATCAGTGCATTAGATTGATTCTGAAATTTTTCTACCCCAGGAAAGTATTAGGCTAAAACATTGTTGTTGCAAACATCTTGTATTTATGATGACTGTACTTTAGGACAGAAATTTCAAGGTGGGTAAGGATGAGTCCTTTGAATTATTTGCTCAGAATTCCTGAGCAACTGTTTCTGTTTTTCAGTTACTGATGAGTCAGAGTTCCAGGAGATACAATGTGCCAATTGTTGAAAAAAAGGGGTGGGGCGGGGGTATTTCTACTTTGAAATCCTTACAAGTCTAAACATATCTAGAATTGGAAAATAAATCCTAAAGGCAAATACCTCAGTACTCAATATACCATGGCAGGTAAAGGAGATTTCCGAACTTTTGAAGCAAGTTGGGGCTTGGTTTAAAGATGCTTTTGTTATCAAAGAGGGAAAAATAATGTTTGAAATACAAAACACCACAGACATAGAGAAGCTGTGGAAAAATAGTTCCAAATCATAGTACTTGCAAAGTTATGCCACAATTTAGAAAAAAAAATTCTAGGCTTCTGGTGTCTCAATTGATCTCTGGTCCTTGACGTCTTCTTTTCTCCACCTCTAGCTCCATTGCATAACTTGAGAGATTTACGCATATACATGAGCTCAGATCACCACTAGAAATTTCTATACTCATTTCTGTAATCAGCTGCCCCTGAGTGACGTGTTGACTCTGGGTTGTACAGAAATGAAGCAAGGTCTGAATTTAGAGATAATGGATCCGATGGAAGACGGCAGCTCGAGAACCAAGCTTTCAGAGTGCTAGACAGGTATTCTGAATCTCTGGAGAACAAAACATGTCACATAAGTGGGTTGTAAGCTTCAATTGTCCATTTGCCTTTGTCAGGGACTTTTCATCTAGAGGTGGCCAGGGCAGAAGAGGAGATTGGTGGCATAGTAGGGAAAGCCCAATCCTGGGCCTCTGAAGCACGTCCTTCAAGCTCAAGGGGGGTAACAGGTCATTTTGTAGTCTTCCTAAGGAATTTGCTTTTCATATAGCAGAGATGGAAGAAAAGATATTGAAGCATTTTATTTACATTTTTCATTTTTCCTCAATGTTCATTAGTATACATGTGTGTGTAGCACACACACATACACATGTGATATATACAATGGTTGCAATGAGTTTGAGGATTTTTTGTGCATATATATCACAGCAAAATTACAATCCCATACCCACCTCTTTTGGCTCTCCCATTCTCCCCTCATCCGTCACAACTCCCACTATCATCCTGTTTGGTTCTATAAAATATGTGAATTATGGATTTCTCATATTAGAAGAACCATGTGATATTTTACCTTCTGAGTTTGTCTCACTTTGCTAAGCATGATGGTCTCAAGTTGCATCAATTTACCTACAAAAAACCTCAAATTTATCTGTCTTTCCATAAGATCGATGTTTCACTGCATACATATACCATAGTTTTTGTATCTATTGATCTGTTGATGGGTACATTGATGTTTTCCACAGTATAACTATTGTCAGTTGTGTTGCTGTAACCATGGATACATGTGTATCACATGTATCCATGTGATATTATATATCGTTTTTTAACTCTTTTGGAGAGATACTCAAAAGAGGTATCACTGGACTGAATGGAAGTTTATTTTCTCCCTTTTGAGGGATCTCCATATTACTTTCCATAATAGTTATATCAGTTTATGGTCCCATCAGTAATGTAAAAGTGTTCCTTTTTTTCTGCAATCTCGCAAGCATTGACTGCTGTTCAACCTCTTGATGCACCATTCTCATTGGAGAAAGATGACATCTTGGTGATATTTTAATTTGCATTTCTCTAATAGCTGAGGATGTTGAACAGCTTTCCATACATTTGCTGGCCATTTGTACTTCTTCATCTGAGAACTGCCAATTCATTTCAGTTGTCCATTTTTAATTGGTCTTTGATTTCGAGGTGTCTATTTTTCTTCAGTTCCTTGTATATTTTGGTTATTAGCCTCCTGTCTGAGATGTAGATGGTAAATTATTTTTCCTCATTCTGTCGGTTCTGTCTTTTATTTAATCACCCAGTCTGTGTCTTTTGATAGGTGAGTTGAAACCATTTACATTTAATGCTATTATAATGGCATATTTGCCATATCTTGTCATCATTTTGATACTTCAATGTTGATTAATTGATATGCACTCTTGTTAATTCATTCTCTTCCTATTGTTTCCTTTTCCTTAACGTTTTTGGTGCTTTTGTTTTCCCTATCTGTCTAGAAATCCTGTAAGCATTTTCTTCAATGCCAGCCTAATGGTTGTGGATTTCTTTAGGTTTTCCTTGTCAAGAAAAGTTTTAACTTCTCCTAGTTTTGCTGGATACAATAGTCTTGGTTGGCACTTGTACTCTCTTAGAACTTGAATGATGTTGTTCCATAATCTCTTGGCCTTTAGAGTCTATGTTGAGAAATTTGCAATAATCGCGATAAATTTTCCTTCGTACTTAACTTTCTGTTTTTCTCTTATAACTTTTAATATTCTCTCTTTGTGTTGGGTCTCTAAGATTTTAATTATGATGTGTCATAGGGAGGCTCTCTTCTAGTCAAAGTTATTTGGAGTCTATATGCCTACAGATCAAGGTTCAATTCTTTTCGTAGGTTTGGAAAAAATTCTTCCATAATTTACATAAGCATGTCCTTTAAACCTTTCTGTTCTGTCCTTCTGTACTTCTATAATTCTGAGGTTGTTTCCATTGAGTCATTCATCAGATTTTTCAACCAGACTCTTTCTTGTCTTTTTGTTTTTCTGTCCTCACTGTCTTTATTTCCAGGTTATCCACTTTGTCTCAAAGAGTTCAAGTTGATTTCCCAGGTTTTCATTTGAGTTTTTTAATATCCTAGAGTCTGACTTTTATTTTTCTATGTCCCTATTAAATTTTTCTTTTATTTGTCACATTGCATACTTTAGCTCTTTCTTATACTCCTTGTGTTTTTCATCCATCAATGTTTTTGTTTCTTATTTCCAATTTGAGGTCCTTGTTATTCTCTTGTATGTCTTCCCTGAACTTTTTGGCCATTACATCTCTTTCTCTTTCAATTTCCTTTCCTATGGGTTCTGCTGCTTCAAAACACATGGTATCCCCCCACCTCTGGAGCATCCGTGTGTGTGTGTGTGTGTGTGTGTGTGTGTGTGTAGGTGATTTGTTGCCTCATTTCCCCATAGTTCTCCTGTTGTTGTTGTTTGTGGCTTAAGTAGTGTTGACGGACTCTGTTTCTACTCTGTGCTAACCATGTGAGAGAGATCTTCCTCCAAGGCCTTGAAACCAGTTGTCCTAGTTCTTCTACATACAACATTGCAATCAGGGTATCTTAGGAGTTTAGCTGAACCACTGATCCAGTGGTGTTTTAGGTTATAAGTGCAGGTGTCCATGTCCCTTTATCATCCAGCATGGTGTTATGAGTGTTGTGTAGGTAGGGCTGCTCAGGGGTCCACCAAATGCTGCGAATACATGAGCGGGGATGAAGGGCATTGGAGTCTGTGAAGTGGCATGGTGTGGTGGGCCTGTGGGCCCTCCCAAGTCAGACAGTGACTTGGTGGGCAGGCCAGGAGACCTGCTTTCCTAAAGCTCATTAAGTGACGGTTGGCTGGGCTGGCCTGTATCGTTGCCTGCCTGAGTCCACAAAGCAGCAGCTGATGGGCACTGGTCCAAGTGGTGCCTGACCATGTCTATGAAGTCGATTTGCATTTTTTAAAAGTCTGGGACACAATATCTAACATACACAATTTAAGAAAGAAAAGGTTTCTTTCAGCTCACAGTTTTAGAAGATTTGTCCACTCACGGGCAGTGGCAACTCTGGAGGAGAAATTATTGCCACAGTCAACATCATTAAATTATTTTTCTCTATTTTTTAAAGAAATTTCATAGCTCCAGGCCTTACATTGTGTCCCAGCAATTAAAAAATAATTAAGACAGCTGTATTCTCCCTTTAACTTGAGAGCCTTTTTCCGAAGGCTTTCTATAAGCCACAGGGAATAGAAAAAAATACCAGAGAAATTTAGAATTGTCATAGGAATTTATACTTTAGGGGTTATCAAGCTATACAAATTTGTTCAGGTGATATTGTGAATGTTAAATGCAAAATATAGGATAGAAAAAGCACAATAGGATGATCTTAAAGATAATTAAATATACCCCAAATTTTATAAAAAAACAGAACTCTTCAGAAGGATTGATAGATGTTAGAAAAAGTCTTTTGGAAGATGACCCAGAATCTTGCCAGTAAAAATGAAGGGACTCTAATACAGTCCTACAAAGAAAAGTTGAGAGTAGAAACTTTAGAGAGGTGTTTAAATACTACTAGATAACTTTTTAAATCAAGAGCAGCTTGTTTGACATGTGTAAATTTGACTCTTTCCTTATGATATTTTCATAGGTTTCTTGGATAATTGCATTTAACCTTTAGTTAGCTGCAGAGTACAAAAACATACTACAACAGTCCAGACAGCAAGAAATCTAAAACTCTGTATCACCTTGTACTTACAAAAAGAAATTCCTGTCTCTACTGAAATAACAGGTGGGATCTTTTGTGGAAAATGGAGTTTGAAAATGAGTCTACCCAAAAATTACACATAGAAGCAGACTAGGATGCAGATGGTAGATACTGAAGGTTAATAAACTTTCACAGGTCTTTCATATAGATACAACCCTTTTCTTTTGCATTAATTCTACTTTAGAATTTCCCTACTGCAAATTTCTTCACCTGCTATTGAATCATTTTTAACAAGTGGTACTGAAATATTGTGTTACTATTTGATAATTTCTTTGGGCCATCACTGACTGGCTCCCATTGACTGATACTGAATTTGTGTATAAAAGTCTACTGGCTTCTACCTGTAAAAATGGATAGGGCCTTGTTATTGTTGGTAATATGATCCTTAAACTCAGTGTGTTTTCTGCATCTCTCAGGATCCATCTTGGCTTACAGTTTTCCTTTATTGAAAAAGTTAAACATGTACTTTAATATAGCCTGAAAACCATAACTAATCCTATGTGCAATGGTTCATAGACTGCCAAGAGCTAAAGCCTTTCACCAGACAAGTGTCAGTTGAGAAATTAATGAAGTTGGTAGGGTGTTTTTTCAAGTAAACTCTCTTGTCATTACACTGGCTTCTTCAGAGAGGAGTAGAATTTGTCTTGAGGGGGGAATGTTAGATTTATATTTCTTCAGGCATCTTTGAAATTTTTAATGTTACTAAAAGGATTTGGGAATAAGTCACAAGATTGTCAGGTTGCCTAAGGAACCTATATAGCACACCATGGACTCTTTGGTTTGAGCACGGAACCTATTGTCAGTCTAATGTTGGTTCTGAAGGCTGAGAAGTGAACTACAAACTCAATCACAATTCTTTCCTTAGTGTCTGTTCAGTTTATAGCATTCAGATGAGTGAAGCTAACATTTTGAATATTGCTGAACAAACAATATCGCTGGATGACCTAACAAGTGATTATGCAACAAAAGAATAGAAAATCTTGACATTTTTGAAATTAGAAACAATGGTCATTGAAAACAATATTATGTTGACAACTCAAATAGTGGTGACAATTATGATGGTCTGAATCTTGAACATTCCCCAAAGCTTCATGTATTTGGAACCTTGCACTGTTGGGAAGTAGCACCTGAGTAGAAGGGGTGAATGCTTGGGGCTTGACCTGGAAGGACTATGTCAATTTGTTGAGACTAGGGGGTGCCCAAGACAGAAATTTCAGGTGTTTGTTGTTGGTTTGTGGTCCAGGAAGTGATGGAGGGGCACCGACCCTGGGTATGCGGTGCCCAACTGGGAGCTGGAACTTTAAGAAAAGCATAGTTACCGCTTCTTCTAGTGAAAGTCCTGGCCTTCCCTGAGTCTCCGGACATCAACTTATTTCTCAGTCATGTGGCTTTCTATCTGCAATGGGGTGAACAGTTCTCCAGCTTTCTCCCTGTGCTTCTGCCATTGCTGGTTGTCTTAAATGGACTGTGTGAGACCTTCTGAAACTGTGAGCTAAATAAATCTTTCCACTCTCAAGTTGTGGATGTTGAGTATTTTGTCTCTGCAGCAAGAAAAATAACTAAATCAACAACTGAGAATGAACACACCTTCAGATGGATTCTTTCACGGCTCATGCAAAAATAACCATTTTATTTTCATCTTTTCTGTAAGATAATTCATAGCCTAGATTACTGCTTAAGGCATATTGAGAACTCAAGCCCTCCCATTATATAGTGTTAAATGTGTTATTTATAACCAGAATGTAAACTTTTGATCTAAAATATTTTGTAAAGTCATAGATGTTGTAGAGTAAAAAAGTAGTTCAGTATGAAACTGGATGTTTAACAAAACAACTGATGATTCTTTAGACAAAGATGTAAATAAATTTTAATTAGTTTTACTTTGCTGTCTGAAATATCTTTTGACAACACCACTCCTTAGGTTCGGCAGATGTGGCCCTGCTACCTGCTCAGCTGCTGTGTGGGAGCAGGAGGACCTGCCCAAGAACCGCCTCCTCCAAGTGCTCGGTCAAATACAGACATAGCCTTGCCTGTCGCTTGGATAGTGGACCTCGAGAATCTTGACACAATAAAGAAGCCACATGAAAAACTGAAGCACTTCGATGCTGGTCTGGAACACACAGGTAGAATGTATAGGACCACAAAATGGGGACTGGAGGCTGTGATACCAGCCTCCTCTCTACAAGGGGCACAAGGGGCACAAGACAGAGAAATGTATAGACACATTCCACAGTCCCTGGGTACCATGTACTTCATCCTACATACTGGCTAGTATGGTACAGGCAGTAATCATATCGCAAGAAATCCAGTGAAGTCAGAAGCTTAGAAAGAGAAGTCAAGACTGGAAGAAACCACCTAAGTAAATATACCCTTTATTGGTGCATTTCCTAATTTGAATTGTGAAGAAATAAATTTACCATACTGTTTATGAGTTGAAGATTAGGGTGCATCACCTGGTGAGTACTGAGAGATTCTGGAGATTATTGTGAGTTGTAGGTGGATGTTAAGTTTTAGGTGGATGTTAAGGGACCACTTGGAAGCATTTTTCTGTTAGTGTTTCCAGAAAATGGTCCAAGAGATCTCTGAAGAAAAGCATCTGATTGGCAGTAATTTGTGGTGACTTATTTTCTCATTCTAAGCAAATATCCTCTTTTAACCTTTTGTCATTACATTTTTTGTGTCTGTGTCAGATCAAGTAAACCACCCATCCACCCCTAATTTTCATGTTTGGTTCATGATTTAGAAAGCAACTAAACTCTTTCTTGACAGTTCAGAAATAGACACCTTGTTAACATGTAGTCTACGAACGTTCTATCACATTGGCTCATCATATTAGATTGTTTGGCTTGGAAAGACACATTTCAGCACTTAGATCATTAATGACAAGTTCTCTGACAGGAGATCTCCCACTAAGAGTTTTCATTGTGGAAGGTCTGTCATTCAGCCATTTTTCAATACATGGCAATTAAGGGATTGGAAAAGAACTTGTCTGTTACAGACTGAGTGGAAGAGAAATGAGACTTTCAGCTAGCAGGCAGCAGCTGGAGCCATTTGGACCAAAACACTTGACGTGAGGCTGAAGCCTATGACCGTGGAGGTCCGAGGTCTCGCACTCCTTTTTGCTGCTGTTTCAAGACCACATTGCAAAGTGGGCGAAGGGAATACTGCGAGGGAAACCAACAGATCAGGGCCAAGACATTAGAAAGCAAGGAATTCAGAAACTCGCCAGGACAATTAACTTGGAAGAAAATACACTGAGGAGTTGTGATATTTTATGGTTTTGTACCCAGAGGGATTTTTCCCAATATAATTAGAATTTTAATTATGTGTGCAGTTCAACTGTACATACTGTATTTTTGCTTTCATTTTTTTCTTTTAGAAATTAAGAAAATCACACATGTATTTCTGAAGAATATTATATTGTAGGAGTGGGGAGAGGTAAATATTTGGTCTGCCTGTATAAAATAAACAGATATTTAGGCCCTTAATGCCGCTATAAGGATGGTATTTGGGGTTTTAACTAAAGACAACATGGTTATACATGCAGAGTGAATTTTAGGTTCTAAAGCAAACATTCATGTCTTTATGTGCTTTGTCAATATTTCTTTAAAAAATAACAGGCATTTCCTCTGACAGAGAATATAGCAAGATATTTAATAATTTTCCTTCATTATAGAGCTTATTCATCCATGCATTTTTGCACTCAGTATTCACTCAGTAAAGCTTGCTAAGTGACTGGATTCTCTCAGCTACAACATAGGTCAAATGCTTTCTAGACATAAACAGTTAATATTTAAATGAAAATTAAGCTTCTAAAAATGACTGGCCACAGATAGGAATGAAGAAAATTTTGAGAGGCGTCTTTTAAACTACTGAGTATATTCAGATTTGAGGAAGACTTTTAAATATCTTTTTCTATAATTGCTGGCTTAGTTCCTGTCATTGGAAGATGTTCAGGAAATGTGTGTTGAATTTATGAATAAATTTAGGTATTTTAAGGATTCATTTCATTCATCTAAAATTTTACAGTTTGTTTACAGTTTGGTTCACAATTGTTTAATTAATAATGTGATGATGCCAGCCATATACAGAAGTGAACTGTGATGACTGGTAAGAATGAGATTCTCAAGGAAAGTCTAAAAACAGGCTGTTTGAGAAGTAGAGATTGTGTTATCTTAGGACAGACTCCCCTACAGTCATTACATGGCCAAAGATAGAGCCAGTAATAAGCATAGCCAGGGAAAGGGACATCGGCGGGAATTGGAGGTTGTGGGGAAAAAAAAAAAACTCCTTTAGGGGATGCTTACGTTGTATGTGGGAGGAGATGGTTTACTTGACTTGGTGAGAGCAAGGGTATATTAAAGAGTAATGAGATATTTGGATAGAAATATGGAGACTGTGGGCCATTGTTGATAAAGGGCCTTAGATGTCAGACTCAGGAATTTAAATGGGAAGACACAGGCAGGAGAAAGTGATTCTAGAGACTGACATGGCAAAAGCGGTGTTTAAAACAGATAATCGAGAGGCGTGCATGATAAAATGACAGGCTCGAGCTAGGGACGTGGCCCCAACTGAGGGGCTGGCCAGCTGCTGGGAGGTTCCTAAGGAGACAAAGAAATTTCTTGTGCACAAAGAGGGGTAGATTAAGGTGCCTAGTAGTTTTGATAGCTGAGACAATGAGATGCGTAAATATAGAGAGTATGGACTATACTGACATTAATTTCCATTTTTAGTTCGGTTCCCTTTATTTCCAGGTTTACTTTTCTCCAAAATTAGAGCCAAGAGGATTATGAAAAAGGGCAGATGTTCACACCTTCATTTCAAGGCTGGCTGTCTTCCCTGGGATGTAAGAATGAATTTTTAAAGAATTCCATGCAGGCTGCAACTTTAGGAATTCAAGATACTAGTCAGACAACTCAAGCATGCATGTACCTGGGTTAGTGGTCGGCGTATACGCTGTGTCAGTGAAGTCCCGGACTGCAGTCTTCCTCCAACATGTATTTTTTTTTAATCAAATAGGTATGGGAGGCATATCTTGTATCCTGTTGCCTAGGGAGAAATTAAATGCAGTCTATTTTTTGAAGGCATCCCCAAATTGAAAATAATTCTCTTTATTATGCTGTGGTGGTGACCAAAAAGGATCATCACGTCCTTTCGCTTTTGTTTCACAGACAAGAGCTGATAATATCTCTTCAGCACATGAGCGAGTCCATAACCACCACTGTGGACTGCTCTTCATCCTGTCCACACGAGGGACAGTGTCCTCTAAGACACTCCGAATTGTCTGTTCGAATGTGCCATGCATTCCTTTTTCTTCCCCACATTTTATTGACATGTATACGTGCTAAATTCAAGGTTTACAATGAGGTTGGGCATTTTGTGCACTTTCATATCTTGTCAAGGTGACAAGGGCTTTCCCACTCTCCTTTTGTCCCTCCCCCAACCCACCCTTCCCTCCCTCCTCCCCCACCCTACCCCCCTCTTTCACTTTGTCTTTCGTCTTAAGTTCTAAAGGAGTTATGATCTGGGTCTCTCATATCAGAGAGACCATTCAATGTTTCACCTTCTGCTTCTGACTCACTTCACTAAGCATAATATTCTCAAGTTTCTTCCATTTGCCTGTGAAAACCTCCACACTGTTGGACCTTACAGATGCATAGTAATCCATTGTGTATAAATACCACAGTTTGTGTATCCACTGGTCTGTTGATGGGTATTTTGGTGACTTCTATATTTTAGCTATTGTTAGTTGTGCAGCTATGAACATGGGTATACATATATCTCTGTTATGTGTTGTTTTGGCCTCTTTTGCATTTCTTATCACAATAAATGAAAGATTAAACACAGTCTGTAATTCCATGCTGTAAATAGTTTAAGGTGGAATTGTGTTTTAACTAGTGTTTCATGAAGCACATATATTTGTATATGCTATAGATATACATATATATAGATATATACACTAAAGAGAAACTTTCAAATAATATGATTTGAATTAAAATCTCAGTGTTAGCAAATGTAAGTGCTCTGTTCCTCCCTATCTCTCCACACACACACACACACACACACACACACACACACACAAACACACACACGTGCACATTTTTTACTTGATAAAACTGACATGCGATTCAGTAAGACAAAAGCATCATACAAACAATACATATTTGGCACATATTTATTCATTCAACTATCTACTCCTAGCATTAAATTATTTCTGCTCTGTCATGTTTAACATAAATACAAATTAATTTAATTCTTAATCTGATACCTGGTGATGAATACAGTCTTTGTACAGAACTAGGAAGTAGAGACTGCAGAAATGTCATCTGTTTCACTTGATTCTCTTCATTCAACATTAGCATCATTATAGATCTCCAGTTCACACCTCTGAAAAGTGAAATTTAGCAACACAATGTGTTTAAATAGTGCCACTGACAGGAACTTATTATTGTATAACAGAACAACTAAAGAAAGAGTATAAAAACAACTTAGTGAAGAATGTTCTTAACAAGTTAACGAATAATAAAATAATTTTGTATATCCTCAAATTTTAAAGCAACTATATTGTATACTCTCAAGTTTTACATATTTGACAGTAAATTTCAATTAGTAAGTTTCATTTTATTTTATTCATTTTTATGGCACTGGGGATTGAAGCTATCTCTCCAGCCCTATTTGTTTTATTTTGACTCTGAGGCAGGGTCTTGCTAAGTCACTGAATTGGCTCATGCTGAGCTTGAACTTGTGATCCTCCTGTCTCATCCTCTCAGAGTGCTGGAATTACAGTCCTACACCACCTGGGCCTGGGCCTGGGCCTGCGTCAAATGATAAAATTTAAATTAATATTTGAATAAACTTTGGTTCGAGGAACTTTGGTTAAAGAAAATAAAAATTGTACAAAGTATTGAGAGGCTTGGACTTTAGGTCTAATTGTGCCATTAATTGGATAGGGGATCCTGCACAATATTTTAGCTCTTTTGGTCTTAGTTTTATTTCTATAGTTTAGTTGAAATATTTTGTTACACACTTAGTTATAGACAATATTTCTCACTTTTCCAAAAATTAACTGATTCAGTATAATTAAGAAAAATGGATTAAACTTTTAGTGTTTAGAAGCACCATCGTAGGTGTTACTATGGGATTAATAATGAGAT
This sequence comes from Ctenodactylus gundi, assembly GCA_004027205.1. Taxonomy (NCBI): domain Eukaryota; kingdom Metazoa; phylum Chordata; class Mammalia; order Rodentia; family Ctenodactylidae; genus Ctenodactylus; species Ctenodactylus gundi. The sequence goes on along the minus strand of PVKB01000598.1, from coordinate 209,978 downwards.
AAGTAAGTCATAACCTAAAAAAATAAGTAAATAAATAAAGTGCCAGTATACAATTCAATGTGAAGGCTGTGGGTTCAATCCCCAGCACAGAAAAAAAGAAAAGATATAGTCCTAGTTTTGTAGCTTAGAAGATATAAAATGTCAATTCCAATATGTTTAACCTGAGATTAACTAAATATTTATTGAAAATGTCAGAAAGAACTTTTTTCATTTACTTGAAAAGAGTGCTGAGGTTGCAGAATAGATGGTTTCTATAAATAGTGATTCTTTCTAAAAGCTTGTCTCAATGAGAAATGTTGCACTTTTAAAAGACAGTTTTCAAATCTATTTGCAGATTGTTTTGTGGGGATGAAAAAAATTAACTAATGTGAAAAATTTGCATATATTACATAAATGAATATTCATTTATTTGCAAAGGTGTTAACCTAACAATGTCAGTGTTACTAACTCATTAATATAATCTTTAGAGTCAACACCAAAAAGGGAGGATTTTCCTTTCCCTATTCAATAGTTTATCAAATATACCACTTTTGCACTGCAAATATATAGGATAAAACAGTCTCTGCATCACTACACATGGAACCTTACTTGATGACCTCAGTATTGTATAAGCATCTACAATGATAATAATAATGCCATAAAATATTTCTAGGCCATTGTTACTTGACTATAAATAGAAATTATAAAGATTGGCATGTGTTTTTATAATCACATTTCAATATATTTAGTGTAACTACTGCAATATAAACTTTCAAAAATTAATGGAATTTGGAAAAAAAGGAGAATCTTGACTTGCCTGTGTCTTTAAAAACTTTACTAGAAATACAGCAAGTACGCAGAAAACAAAGTTTGATATGCAATGTGCAGACCAGAACCTAATTTCCTTCCTGGTGCTCTTAAACTTTTATGCATCCAGAAGGCAGAGCCAGAGTGGGGCACGTGTAGGCAGAATGAAGATAGGTCCTTAACATTGTAAGTGGTTTCATGCACTTGAACATTCCTTAGTGCCTGAGAATCTTCCCCTATGGCTTCCAGCTGCAAGTAGAGTTGGATCAGGCATTATCTCCTCATCTGATTAGGTTTTTAAATGAAGGCTTAGGATTTAGTATTGTATTTGTAAATAGCCGTTATATTAAAATCTTAGTTTGTTTCCTTTTCTTTTGTATCCTTTTGACTTGAGGAGAGCCATGAAGAAAATCAACAAAAGGTACGTGAATCTATAAGAGGTTATAGCTTCCATTCAAATACATAAAACCTGAGCACCTCAAACTATGCTATAAACTGATGTTTGAGAAAAACATACTACTTTCCAGGAGGGTGTGAAGTTGTGCTGCTAGAGGACTTTGTTGTTCATCAGTTTCACAAAGTAACTGTGCTATAACCAACTTTAAAGCTCTCAATGTCTTTTTCATCTAAAAATAATTATTGCTTAGCTACAAAACTGAAGAATGGACCTATGGAAATTGCCTATATGACAGTCGGTTTCACGTACTTTTCCTGTTTTTTTTTATTCTAATAGGTAAAATATTATTCATTGGCTGGTTTGGACTTCCTGGTACTTCGAATGGAACTCGAAAAAAGAAATAATTTTAATTAGAAAATCAAAGCAATAGATTTGAGAGAGAGTAGAATGTAAAATCAGAAAACAGTTTGCAATCCCTTCTACTCTGTACTCTGTGTGACCATGAAGACATATTTAAAACTCACTGAACAGCAATGGTCTCTTTTTAAAAACATTGACGATTGTTATATTATCTTATTTTCTTCACAGAGTTTTTGGGTGAATAAAAAATATTTCACATGAGAGCTTTCAGTTGCTATGTGGGTGGCATGATATTAATAATGAGTTAAAAAGGATAAACAATTTAAATTTAGGATTGGAATTTGGTTGTGCATTACAGTAACAAAAAAAGAAACAAGTGTGATCAAATTTCAGAGGAGAGAATTTAACTGTAATAATAACTTTTTTGAGGATTTCACCATATTATATACTGATATATAATATTGCTTAATCTAAATAGGTCTTTAAATGTAAGCAAGACTGTCAACACCTATTCTCATTCGTTCACTTTTGCCATAAAGAATTTGAACAGGAGTGGGAGAATTCTTGATAAAGACATTAAAAGAACATTCACCTGTTGGTTTATTTGTAGATTGTTGATCTAGATTCAGATCATTGTTACCTAATACTATTTTTTCCTTTTTCTTTGCTTTTTTTCTTTTTTTTTTGAGACACGGCCTTGCCCTGTAGCCCAGGCTGGTTCTGAACTCACTGGTATAGGCCATACTGGCCTTGGACTCAGAACAATCTGCCTGCCTCAGCTTTCCGAGTGCTGGGATTACAAGCATGTGCCCCATGCCCAGCTTTATATAGTGCTTGGATATCAAACTTGGAGCCTTGCCTTTGCAAGGCAAGCAGTTTAGTTGCTTTTCCATTCCTCCAGTCCTTGATATTATTGACATAAAGTAAAAATATAGTTTTGGAAATGTTTTTATTTGGCTTGAAATTAGCTATGTATTAAATGGAAATAATGCAAAAACATAATCATCTCAGTGTCCTTTTCTGTATAAATGATCAAACTTCCTAAAAATTCCTTTATTTAGGGGTTTCTTGACTGTGATTCCTAGGACACTCAATGAAAATTGCTTGTAATATTTATTTAAATTGCTTGGCTTGCTGAACCTGCAGTTGTAGGTTGAGGAATACCAGCATTGACAATGTTTAAACAGTGTGCAGAATGAATTTGGAGCATATTAGAGTTTTCCCACCAACCCTAAGCCTGTAAATTGGTGTAAGTTTGTGTGAATGCACCTCACTTTCATTCCTATGCCTGGACAATCCAGGAAAGCACTGATGGGAGTCAAGGAGAACATACTTTATTAATTTTCTATTTCTAAGGCAAGAATTATGATTCATCATTTTAACTTAATGAATTGGAAAATAAGTCAAACCCTGGCAACTTAAAAATATAAATTACTTATTTTATTTTAGTATGTGAAGTCTGCACTGACACACACTTGAGGAGGAGACAGAAGGCACACAGATGACAACTTCCTATTAGTGGAAGGATAGAGACCCTCTATTTGGCCAAATTTCTCTAAGATTAAGCTTCTCCTTCTTCCAGGAAGACTTTGCTCTTGGTCTTTGTCTAGATAAGATGGAATGGTGGCTTAGCAACTTCTCAGCATGGGCTGGGAGGAGTCCAAAATGAAACAAGCATACGACTTCTCAGCCCTGATTCATTGCCTTCTGACTGGTGCACCATGCTGCTGTCTACCTCACGCACTTTGTTGTTGTTGGGAGTTTAAATAATTTAAGTTATAAATAATGTATTACACTGCAGAGAGAATAGTACAGGACCACATAATAGGTTAGTGGAATAACAGCGAGGGGTTGAAGAAGAGACTGTTTTAATGATTCTGTTGCATTTGGTCATAGTTCATCCTTAGATAATGTCTTCAAATGAAAGAAAACTCATTGTAAAAGTTTCCATGTAAAACTGTTCAAAGAGGACACCCAACATGAAACACACACCTGCTTTGTTGTGTGCAATGAAATGTTTTCTTAACAGAACCCCTAGTAGAAAGGAAACTACATAGAAACGCAAGGTTTGAGGTTTCAGTTTGTGGGCTGTTATGTTTACTTCTCTTGAGTAATTTTATTTTATCTTTTTATGTCACTCTAGGAAAAGAAAAGAAAAATTACTTTTGCTTCAGTATAAAAACCTAAACTACACTTACATGGAAGATATATTACATGCCAAGAAACTTAAAATTGGACTTTCTATCAACTTAGATTTTCTTTAAAAAGTCTTAATTCTGTTTTCTATAAGAAACATAATTTGGTTAAATGTCACTGAATCTAATAAGTGAACACATAACTATTTCAGTTAAAATTTATCAGTTTCTTTAATTGTGCAATTAAGATGAGAAAATCCAGAAATTTTATTATCACTAGCCATAATAGTGGAGTTACAAATTTAAAAAGGAATTAAAGAAACAGAAAGATGTGTTCAACTATCTCTCTGGTTCTCCATAGCTTTTTTGAAAAAAAATTAAACCGAAATTCACATGACAGCAAATTAGTAAATTAACATTCAATGGTATTTAATACATTCATAATGTTGTGAACCACTACCTATATCTAACTATAAAATATTTTATTACTCAGTTGAAGATGTGTATTTACTGAGCAGTTACCGATTTGCTTTCTCTCTTAAAGGATTTTCCTGCTCAAGCTATTTCATAGAAATAGAATTATGACATTATAACATATGTTACAATATATGACATTTCATTCTGGCTTTAATTATAATAATGTTTTTGAAGATTATTCATGTCCTAGTATTTATCAATATTTTATGCCTTTTAAATGGAAGAATAGAATTCCTTTCATGTCTATGTGTGTCACACTTGTTTCATTCTTTTCATAAAAATTTAATTTTTGTTACCTTTTTGTTATTGTGCACAAATTATGTTTTGATGAATATGTGTGTGTAAATTTTTATTTGCAAACTTGTTTCAATTCTCATTGGGTCTGTAACTAAAAATAGAATTGGTGGATTGCAAAGCAATTTTATGCTCAATCTTCTGGGTAGTTAGTTGCCAACGTTCCACAGGTACTGCACCATTAAGGCAAGAGAGTTACAATTTCTCTCCACCATCTTTATCACTTTCTGGTTTTCGTGTGTGTGTGTGTGTGTGTGTGTGTGTGTGTGCGCGCGCGTGCGTGTGTGTGTGTGCGTGTGTGTGTGCGCGCACGCACGCGCTCTGTTGCACCCATTCTAGTTTATGTGAGATGATTTCTCACTGTGGTTGTGGTTTACTTTTGCCTAATGACTAATGACATTGAGGATGTTTTCATGTGCTTGCCGTCCATTTTGTATCCTGAGAGAAATGTTTCAAGCCTTTATTTTTATTGGGTTGTCATTTTTGTTGTTCTTGACTTGTGTTTTAAATATACTCTGGATACTAGAACTTTTTTATGTATAATTTGAAATTAATTTCTTCCGTTTCATAGTTTGTCTTTTCAATTTTGTGATAAAGTCATTTGATGCACAAAAGTTTTTAACCATGATGAAGTCTAGATTATCATTTTTTTCTTTTGTTACATTTGCATTTGGTGTTAAATCTAAGAATCTATTGTCAAATCCAAGATTACAAAGAATTATCTCTGTGTTTTTAAAATAATTTATATTATATTTTTGCTACAATGTTTAGATCATTGATACATTTTCAGTTAGTTTTCTTATATGGTGTGAGGTAGGGATCTAATTTTTTTCTTTCGCAAGTAAATATCCAATTGTTTTTCTATTTTTTATTTCATTTAATCTTTCCTCTAATTTAAATATTTCAATTTTCACATAGGCTTGGTTTATTTAACTTTTTTAGGTTCTTTATAGTGTACCATTTTTATTGGAATTCTTTTTATTTTTTAATATATAGCTACAAATTTTCTTCTCTTTCAGGTTCCTTATAGTGTAAATTTTTATATTTGCATTTATCTTTTTTTAAATCTACTGTTTTAAACTTTTTTTCCTCCTTATATAGCATAGCTTTTGGCATGTGTTTTTCACTTTAATTTCAGGGAAAATCTGGGAAAGTGACTATAAATTCATCTTTGAATAAGTTGAGTTTGAAGAATTATGAAACATTAAATTAGAAGTGCTGGTTAGGGAAGTATATTTGCACTTGGAATTCCAAAAAAGAATACAGACTACAGGTGCAGATTTGGGAACAATCATCATAAAAAGAGAAGTCACGTGAAGTGGTAGTAATTGAGAAACAGAAAGTATATACAGTCACCAGTGGAACAGAACTGAGTATGCAGTGACAAACTCAAGTACTGTCAGCTACTTGATCTTTAGTGGAGGAGTTAAAAGCACTCAACCGGTAAAAGGATAGCCTCTTTAACAAATGGTGCTGGGAAAATTGGATATCCACATGCAGAAGAATGAATCCAGACACACATCTGTCAACATGCACAAAAATCAAATCAAAGTGGATCAAAGTCCTAGAACATTCTGGAAGACAAACTGTAGGCAAAGACTTTCTTAATAAGACACCCAATACAAAGGAAACGTCACCAGAATCAACAAATGGAATTATATTAAATTAAAAATCTTCTGCACAGCAAAGAAAATTATCAAGAGAGTAAAGAAAGACTGACAGAGGAAAAAAAATTTCACCGTCTATCCTGCAGGTAGGAGGCTCATAACTAGATCATACAAAGAACTAAATTAAAACAGACCTCTAAAATTGATTTAAAAATGGGCAACGCAAATGAAGAGGCAATTCTTAGCTGAAGAAGTTCAAATGGCCAATAAATACACGAAAAGATGCTCAATATCCTTAGTCATTAGAGAAATGCAAATCAAAGCATCAGTAAGGTATCATATAACCTCAGAGAGAATGGTGTATATCAAGAACTCAAACAGCAATCGATGCTGGCGAGGCTGTGGGGAAAAGGGAACCATCTTACTATACTGATAGAATTCTGAACTGGTGTAACCAGTATGGAGGGCAGTATAGAAATTTCTCAAAACCCTGAAAATCAACATTCCCTTCAATCCATGATACCTCTGTGGGAATCTTCCCAAGAGTTAAAAGCGTCATATAAGAGACATATTTGTATACCCAAATTTATAATAGCACAACTAACAATGGCTACAATGTGGAAGAAAACAACATACTCATTCTCAGACCCATGGACACAAAAATCGTGGTATATGTGCAGAGTGGAGAATTACTTTTCTATAAAGACATAGTTTTGAGGCTTTTGTAGGTAAATGGACACATCTTGAGGCCAACATGCTCGGTGCAGTGAGTCAGACACAAAAGGTTAAATATTGATTGGTTTCTCTAATGTGAGAAACCCAGAATACAGTCTTTTTATGGGGGGGGGGGAACCGAGGGGGAGCTAGGGCGGGAGAAGGTGTGGGAGGGTCCAAAAAGAGAGAGGAGAAAGGTTTGTAATTTTGACTATGTGTGTGTTTGTGTGTGTGTGTGTGTGTGTGTGTGTGCTTAAATACTGACGTTCAGTGTAAACACTACGTACCTCATATGTGTATATTAATAGAACAGAAAAAGTTAAATGTTGATAAGAAGGAAACAGTATAAAGGGCGATTCTAGGACATGAGGGACAATAAATTTTAGACCATTTCAGAAAAAAATTTATTACCTTTTGGATTCTTTAGCTTTCTGTCATTTCTTCTGCAAACAATTGATGATGGATCATTTTCCTGTTTGGATGAGTGCTGTTGAATCCCAAATTCATCTTCTACCCCCACATATCCAACTATAGAAATACTATGCATATACATGTGCACTCTGCATGCACTCTCTCTCTCTCTCTCTCTCTGTCCAGCAATTACTGCACATAAAAGAGACTTCACAAACATTGGTTTCCCACCTGATGAATCAAAATATTTAAAGTTTAGCACTTTGGAAAGATGTTTCTCCATGACTCCATCAGCAGCTCTCTCTTCTCTCTTCTATCTTAACAGAAAATGATAAGCCTTGTTTGCATCCTCATCAGTATTCAGCAGCAATAGATGAATCCTAAATCCTCGCTGAATAATTCAGTCTGAAATGTTTACCCTTTGATGCACAAGAGCAACATAACTAGTGAACACCAGGGGTGGAATCTGTTCTCTGAAGCTACCACTTCAGCCTGTTTAACTCTTCAAATGCCAGGTGATGCCCTGAGAGATGCTGTTCAAGAAAGCTCCAAAGGAAGTTTCAATGTCTGCTGATTTCTTTCCCATGTCCTGTGTCTTTTCTCCTCCCCATCTCACCTAATCTTCACACTAGTTCTGCTGAAAGCCCAACTGCGGATCCCTGGCCCATGACTTTCGCTTCTTGTCCTGGTCTCAGTCAATGATGCCTGAGAAGTTTTTAAAAAATTTTTTCAGCTCTAATTTTTAAGACCCCACGATTACCTGAAACTAGGTCCCCTGACCCCAAATGGGGCATTGATAGAAATAGTGAAAAATGTAGAAAGAAAATGTACCCAGACAGGTTGAAGTTCAAATCACACTTCAGCCATTAAATAACCTTGAGGCTGGTTAGTCCCCGTAGCACAAGTCTGTCATCCAAGCACTCCGGGAGGCTGAGGCAAGAGGATCACAAGTTGTAGCCCAGCCTGGGCAGCTTAGTGACTTAAGGAAACTGTCTCAGAATCAAAAATGAAAATGCATTAGAGATAAAGTTCATTGTAAAGACCTGGGGTCAATCAACACACACACACACACACACACACACACACACACACACCAAAATGAACAAATAAAAGCTCCCAGGGTGGACCGGACCGGGGCTATGTCTCAGTGGAAGAGTACTTGCTTTGTTTGTGTGCTGCTGTGGATTTGATCCCCAATGCCACACAACAAGCAAACAAGCCACCTTCCAGTTATGGACAAAACATTAAATCAAGCTTCATTTCCTTATTTTAAAGCAATAATAGTTTTACTTACCCACCTACTGTCGGGATTTGAATTAAAAGACTTGGTTAAGTCTGGTGGCACACTCCTGTAACTCCAATAGTCTGGAAGACAGAGGCAGGAGGATCTGAAGTTCAAACATAGTCTGGCCAATTTAGTGACTTAGGGCAATCCCATCTCATTTTTTCTTTTAAAGATGGGGATGTTGCTCAGTTCTAAGGCCTTGGGTTCAATCTCTATTACTGAAATTGAATAAATAAACCAGGAAACAAACAAACAAATAAATGCCCTGACACTCCATGAGTTTTCCATATACAACTCATGCTGCTGGAGCAAGGAGCAGGGTTGCTATCACTTTTCCTGCTTTCACTTTCATTGGGAAAATTGTGCGATGTCGGTTCCTTCTCACTCCTGGCTTTCTCATTTGGGCCACTTACCCCGAAATCCGTGGCGTAATGGAGGACCGAGCCAGGCCATTTTTCTTATTCCTACATATGGTGATGGACAGAACGTGTTATCAAGTTTCACTGACTACAATTATGACAACTTTACTGGGCAGCTGCTTTGATTCTGCCCTTTTAGGTCTTAGAAAGTGATGCTTATTAATATTTAACTTTTACTTGCATGCCTGCTTGGTAGTGTGTGCTGCACAGGCTATGCAAAAAGGCCCATTTCTGGTCTTAATGAGCTCATTCTTTAGAATGACAGACAGCTCTATTCACACCCTTGAGGGGTAACAAGTGAAGAACAGTTGTGTGCTGGCAGGGGGTACCACAGAGTGATCCAATGTGCTTTCTATCGGTGTCCTATATCTACTTATAGTCTGTTTCATGTGCACATTTGGGGCTCCTGCAGCTCAGCGTGGAAGCATTAGGTCAGGGCACAATGCAGCCTGGTGGCCTACATGGAGCCATGTCAAGTTTTTATTTTTTTTCCTACCTGTGTGTGATTCCTGACGGATATAGCTATATTCAGCTGTAGGCTGGCAATATTACCAGGGTCCCCAGAACAGGCAGGCTCTCCCCTCAGCACTGCACAGAAGCCTGAGGAGACAGAAGGAACCGGAGTGGAGGACTCTAGGGGACTTTCCAGAGAAGCCTGACTCTTAAAAGGCTGGCAGTGGATGCAGGCCAGGAGCTATTGAAAGCTGGTCTCCTAGCAACAGGAGACCAGCTAATAAAGGGGAGTTGGAGGCTTTTCATTTTCCCAGACTGCAGGTAATTTTTTTAGGGGAGTTTGGAAAGTGTGTTCTTCTTGCATCTTTTTTCCCCCTCAGGCATCTAACATTTGCTCCACCTGTCATTAGATGTCAGAATTTAGAGAGTTCTCCCTAGATGCCAAGTGATGTCTTTTGGGGGGATTTTCTCCCTTCAGCAGTGTGACTACAGACACTATATTTAAAACTGAGAGCCCAGGAGTAAGTTGGTAAGCACCACTTAGCGAAAAGTAGCAGAGGCAGCTGCAGCATTTCGGAAATAGTAAGGCAGGTGGAAACTAGCAGCTGTGGCGAGGCAGTAAATTAAACAAAACATCAGCCGAGCTTCTTAGAGAAATATCTTTCCGGAGAGTGATGGCGTCCTTCACTTTGGAAACGTTTATAATTCCTAGGTTTTATTGTTATGTGACTATAGCTATTGGAAACCAGAGAGCTGTTATGAAAACAGTGAGCAGTTGGCTTGAGCCGGAGCTATGGGAAGTCCCCGGCAAGGGCCAGCACTGGACAGTCACGTGCTCTTGATCCACGACAGGTATGAAATGTGAAAACAATCATACCACCCTTTATGAGCAATTAGAATTGATCTGTTATCTGCCAAATATAGTATTTTTATTCTCAAAGCTTTTATTTTGCATCTTCTTATTTGATAAGAATTCAGTTCTATCTAAATTCTATAAGAAGTCAGATATTAGAAACAAAGAAAAAAATGGCCTTTCCACACAAATAATTTGAGAACACTGCTCTAGACAATATGTTGAAGATCCGGAGACTAAATATTTTATAATCGGTGGGTCATTCTCGGTTGTAACTAATAACCGAATTGGCCAAGTACAGAAATAGCAGTAGGCGGGAAAACACGTGAGTGGACATGGTGGTGTTCCAGTAAAATTTTATTTACAAAAACAGGTGGCAAGCCTTGCTGTAGGACTATGCTTCTCGAACTCGACTGAGCAAAGTAGATTTGGAATCGGCATTTGGGGGGTGGCCCCGAGATGCTGCACTTGCTGCTGCTGAAGCTGCTTCTGGTTCATAGACTCACTCAGGTTTTCGACCCTGATGACAGCTTCCTGAGGTTCTGCGGGAAAGCCCACAGGCAGGGCTGCAGTTCACGTTGCTGTTTCTTAGCAGAGTGATTATGGTACAGGCTATTTACCTTTTCAGCTTGGGTTTTCTCATCTGGAAAATGCAGATGATATCTGCCTCATTTAATTTCTATGATATTTTAAAAAATTTATGTATGTGAAGAAGTTCTGTAAAAATTCACAAAATAATTCTTGAGGCTTTCATTATCCTTAATTTCCTTTAAACTAGTTCAGTGTTATTCATATGAAAATCTGTGTACAGGTCATTGTTTATCTCCACAGCAGGGCAGCTCAATTTATTAAAAATAGCCTAGGCACAAATACAAACTTATCTGCTGATAATTAGTTTCTGGAAAACTTTTCTTATGAATCTACTCGACAGAGACGGCTGCGAGAAGCAAGCCAGAGGGTGCTCTGTAAATACGCATTAGAGACCTTGTCAACACTGGCATTAAAAGAGCAAGTAACAACGGCATTTACTGTGAAAGTGAGTGAAGGTCACTGAATTGTTAAAAGGCCATTAGTGTAAACAGTAGATGCGGGCAATTCACCAACAGCCCAGCAACCCCACACCTCACCACGAGCCTGTGGTACCACACCTTCTAGTCAGGTCCTTCACTTGGCAGCAGCCAGCTGACCCCCAACAAAAAGTTTACCTGGTAACACAGTCCGAACTGTGCTGTGTTTTTTCCACAAATGGAGTCTTCTTGTTAGGTTTTGTCAGAGCACCGTGAAGGCACAAAGAAATAGAACTTCACGAAGTTTACTGAATAAGCTGTATGATTTTTTTGGTGTCTCCTTGCAAATGAATATTTGTGGGAAGTGTAAGATAGTGTGAGACTTACTTTTAGCTGCTTATCAATGAGGTTGGAAAATTGCTTATTTTTTCCAAATCTAACAGCTGTGAGTGACCAGGTTGGCTTCAGATAGCCTGCCACATACTTATATATATATATATATATAGATAGATAGATAGATAGATAGATAGATAGATAGATAATAAGCACAAGATCCTGCTAAAAATCAATGGTTTTATTTCTCCTCTTTCCTTAAAGGGCCATATGAGGAAACCACTGTGGTTTGACTGAGAGAAGGTATAAACGCTTGCTGTGGTTTGTGGTAGACCTTCACACAAGCATGGCCATCTCAAGAGCTTAAATAACAACCCTCTCTCACTTCCCCTCACCTTCCCTCCTGTCATGATCACAGCCAACTTCCTGTGTAAGCATCGACCCTGTCAGTCAGGTGGCTGCATCTCTCTCAGATGAAAGCCTGCTACCACTCAGTATCATTAAACCTCTCTTGGACCAGGACTCTGTCTCCCATGGGTTTTATGGTGTCCAATTCTAACATTTTGGATTTGGAGTATCCCCTAAAAGCCTCACGTATTTGGATATGGTGGGGTAACTGTGGAGCTGTGTGTTATTGGCAAGTGGGGCTTGGCTGGAAGGAGCAGAAGCTTAGGACTTGATCTGGAGATTGTGTCATTTCATTCAGATGGGGAGAGGGCACCCAGGGCAGAGCTTTCAGGTGTGTATTGTTGCCTTGTGGGCCAGAAAGTGAGGAAGGGGCATCTACCCTGGTTGTGGGAGTCCCAGCTGGCAGCTTGAACTAAATAAAGAAAGGAGGCAGAAACATTATTGCAGCTTCTTCCTGGAAAGGCTCTGGCCTTGCCTCAGTTTGCAGATGCTGACTTGCTCCTACTTCACTTGGCTTTCTGTCCGCAATGGGGTGAGCAGCTCTCAGCCTCTGCCATGTGTTCCTACCATTGCGAGCTGCCTGCGAGTGGACTGTGTGACACCTTCTGAAACTGTGAGCTAAATACATCTCTCTTCCTTTACATGTGGATGTCAGGTGGTCTGTCACAGCAATGATACAGTAACTGAGACAATGCTTGTTGGAGCATGAAGTAGCAGGGCGCCTTGTATCATCAAACATAGTTGTGTTGAGGGCGCACAGGCAGGCATCTGGTGCTTCTGTCTGCGGCCACATGTAAATAAGACTTTGTGTCCACAGTGGTAGAAAATGACTTTATCTAGAATGGAAAGGAGAGTGAGAAGGAGAGTGGCTCTCCTGAATTTTAAATGGAGAGGCTGACATATTAGATGAAGAGAGATCTTTCAGAAAAATAGAAGGGAGATTTAGGGTCCTAAATGTAGAGGCTTGATGAATCGATTCTGACACAGTGTTTTCAAAGTCAGTGGTGACCACAGGATGTGGCTGTGAGTGTGAAAACTAGCAGATACCACTGTCCTGTGAGCAGCTTTCCAGAAGTAACAGTGTGAGTACTCAGTGTCTGTCCTGGCATTGCCTTGGAGTGCCAAGTCCCTTTATGACATGTGTTCCAACCTTTCCTTGTGTTTATAGCTGTGGACAAGTCCAACCATTCACCTTGGAGACAAGGTAACGTGAAGGTCATATAAGGTACCTGGATTATTGTAAAACACCCCTTGTCACTTGAATGCCCTTAATATGAATGCCCATGGAGGAGGAAGAGGGACGGATTCTGGATTGGTGGGCTCAACAGCTTTGCTGAGGTTGTCTTGTAGTCTGAAGGCGACAACATCAAGCCTGAAAATGAGGGACGGGTACTTCTAACTTGGGAGTTCAGTGAAGGGGTCCTCTGGGCTAATTTAGTCTAAGAAAATGGTTTTCTTCATCCACAAAGTTTGGGAGGAGTCACTGAATCCTCAAAGTAGAACACGTTCTCAGGAGTGACACCATGTGGCAGCAAGAAGAAAAACAGCCTTGGCTGAATGTAGAATCTTCCCAATGGAAGTAAAAGTTGGACTGATCCTTTCCTTCAACTACATCAGCTACGTGCCAATTTGACAATTCAAAGGAAAGACAAAACCCTGAAAAGCAAAATTCTTTATCATATAGAAGGCAAATTCTTTAATCATTAATTAGGAAATAAAAGAGATGAAGCTGCTTTATGAACGAGTTCATGTTTGTTGTCGGAATCAAATTAACAGATGCATAGTCCATTGAAAAGATGATAATAAAATAATAGTTGTAATACTAAAGTGATCATAGGTAATATACATTATAATTAGTATTATAGATTGGTGTAGGGATTCAGTTTTGGAGAACGACAGCTATCTTAATTGTAATCACTGTGATTTTCTCTCTGCAACATTCTCTACGTAACAGAAGTTGGGTTTTCTCACATAGTTTCCAAGTGCGCATTTAAAAGAAATCACTAGAGTTCTATGCAAAGATTTAGGACCCGCATCCTGGCATTGTAAACACAAGCAATTGGTCCAATATTCTTGAGATTAGCTTGAGATAAAGTAGGCACTTACCAACACAGATGAAGTCAGTTTTGTACTGGCCATTTTCTAAGCCTCTCCTTCTGACCCTGATGTCAGGAGTCCAGTGGTCCGCTGGTCCCTAACCACGCTTCTGTCACTAAATCCTCAATAGATAGCACTCAGCAGGATTTGATCTGTTTGCCTCTTTCTTTGGTCTCACAGCTCCTCGTAACCAGTGTTCACAAATCAGGAACAGGTTGTTCTAGAAAAGTTGACAAATTTGATGTCAGTTAAATTTGAAGTCATGAGCAGCTATTATCCAGCTTGCTTCCACTTATGCTTTTAAAATTTCCATATCTGAAGGCACTGTTATTGGTGGGATCGAGTCCCCTAAAAGTAGAATGTGCCAGGCCCCAGTACTTTTGTGTTTGTCTTTATCTGGAAGTAGGGGATTAGCAGATGTCATCAAGTTAAGATCATATCAGCTGGGGGAGGCTGTGCAATGATGACTTGTGTCATGAGGAGAGATAGAAAGAGAATCACGTAGAGACAACACTGTGTGTTGACAGGCGAAGACTGTGACTGTGCTGCCACAAGTTAAGGGGTACCTGGTGCTGCCAGAAGATGCAACACACAAGGAAAGATTCTCACCTAGCCGGAGCCTACTGATGATTTCAGGATTTTAGCTTTTAAATCCCTGGAAGAGTACATTATGGTTGTTTTTAGGCCAAAAGTTTGTGATCCTTGATTAGGCAACCATAGAAAACTAATGCAAGGAATAGTAAATACAAGAAAAACGAAGTGCTTTTTAAGCACTCAGAAAGACTGATGTCAAGAAAAACAGACAATCTGTAAAAAAATTAATATTTATATATATAGTTTGAGGTTGGAAAATAACACAAGGTAGGTTTTTTTTTTGTTTTGTTTTTACTTAACATTTATATATAGCAGCTTGCAAAAACAATGGGACTCTTTTCAGGGCTTTGAAGACAATGGAAGTCAAATATTATTCAAATACTGTCTTCCTTCTACTTGTTTCCTACTTTCCCTTTCCCCATATTTCTTCTTCTCTCTTTCTTTATCCTCAACCTAGTCATAACCAAAATGATTTCTCCTGCTTTACAATATCTTTTATAAAATATTGAAATGACAGCTCTAGGGCTGGAGGAATGGCTCAGCGGTTAAAGCGCTTGCCTAGCAAGAGCTAAGTCAAGCGCTAAGTACCACAGTTCAATTGCCCAGCACCACATAAACTGGTCCTGGTAAAGTAGGACTGCAATCCCAGCACTCAGGAGGATGAGAAAGGAAGATTGCTGTGAGTCCAAGCAAAGACAGCTTGACGGAGCTCCATAGTGAATTCAGGACCATCCTGGGGTGGGGGGTGGGAAGATAGCTCTAGTTTAAAAATCTTGCTAGCTCAAAGATAGACAATGAATTTCTAGAAAATGTCCTGGGTCTTGGGACATGGCTTTTCCCTTGAAGTGTAACCAAAGATACACAATTACTCTGAGGACTAAGTTATATCAGCTAATCAACTCCATCCTTTTGTTCCTCAAAAAGGAATGAACATTCTAGGTAGGTTACAGATGACTTGTCCTGAGGAAATGCCTATTCTTGAACATATTTAAAGAGAGGGAATCGAGTAACTGCTGAGTCAGCACCCAACTTATACTTCAAGGGGGAAAAACATGAGGCTGTCAATGAAGAAAATACAGTTTCCTGGAAAGAAAAACGTACCTTGAACCCTCCACTGATGCCTCAGATAAGCCCTTCACAGAGCTGCCTCAGGAGTGAGAGGGAAATCTCTGAGGGAAAGAAAAATTGACAAATATGTTCATCAGCCAGCAATGAAAATACCAACAATGAAATCTTTTGAGTTAGTTTCCTAGCAACATACAATGGTGCTTTGGGCATTTTGGTGCTATTCCTTGGAAATAGTGAGTCCTGAAGAGAACTGAGCAATAAACCAACCGGGACGGAAGAATGTGCTGTGGGATGGCATGTCACTCAAGATATGGATCTTAGCAAAAAAAAAAAAAAAGAAAAAAAGAAAAAGAAAAAAAATGCAATACCGATATGATCTCTTACTCATGCCTTCCAACTGTAACTATAGAACAAAGTTTGATTCTGCAATTAACATTATAAAATGGGCATATGGTTATTCGCATGGAGCTCTAGTGTTAGGAGCTGACCTTAGCCAATCTATCCAGACACAACTGTGAGATTCGGGAAACAAAATAATTTTAGAAGTGAGGCGTGCCTTAAGTGTTTTCTTCAGTGTCTGAACCAGTGGGAAGACTGTGACATGGAGCAAATGTCTGAAAAAAATGCGTACGATGCAAACATGTTTAACCTCAAAACATCAATCATGGTGTTCTTTCTACTCCTAGAAAGTTCCTACTCTCTACCATTCTAGTATTTCCCGTGAAATGTTCATTCAAGACAAAAGTGATATTATACTATCCTAACAGTGAAATTCAATAAAATTTTAACTCAGGGGTCTGGTCTAGAGCCAGATGGGGTGGTAGACTCCTGTAATTTCAGAACTCAGGGAGACTGAGTCAAGAAGCTTACAAACACAAGCTGAGCCTGGGAAGTTTAGCAACTTCATGAAACTGTCCCAGAAATAAAAAAAAGTGATGGGTATATATCTCAGTGTGAAGTCTTGAGCACAATTCCCAGTATGACAGGAAAAAAGAAAAAGGAAACAATCTAGGTCCAGGATCTTAGAGTTAAATGTGAAGTAGCCTGAAGTAATGGTACTCAGCACCAAATTGAGTTCCTTAATCCCAGGGATTCATATAGCTGAAGCAAGTGGAGATGTTATACAACACTTCTCACCAGGGATCTTAGATATCATTCATCTTACCATTTAAAAATTATTTCTAACATCTCTTGTACAATTAGGACCCCCTCTAGAAAGACTTAGACATGGTGTATCAGCACTTACAGAAGCGGTCTCTGGAATCTAATTTGAGTTTTTCAGCTATTAAGAGATCATCCTTGAAATATATATACCTGAGTAGAACACACTTACTTAAAACATTTATTAACTCACTGCTCGCTTCAGGGTGTGAGGGGAAAGGTACATAAAACTAATTTATATACATGTGTACAAAATTGTTTAAAACTTTTAAATTGAATTCTGATAATTTAACATCTCATCCTTTTAGTTAATAAACCTGTCTTGATTCTTTATTCACACAAAAGAATAAATAATGTCTTTCAATGTGTACATGGGGAAGAGATAAACATAGAAACCATTTTTATTTTAAATATAGAACCTATCTTAGGAAATCTGTTCCTGTAAGTCATCTATTACCCTCTCCTGGTACAATCAGAAAATTAATATGTCGTGCTTTCTACCTACTAGCAACATGGAGAAGAGAAACTCACATTCCTGAATATACCTCTCCTTTCTGTCTCTGTAGTTCACACTACTATATAGATTCAGGGGTTGCACATACACATATATGTCCATCCAACCTTCTTCCACATCCTCTCTCCCCTCCCCCATCTACTTCCACACCCTTCTCGGATCCTAGTAATTCCTTTTCTACTTTCAGGTTGGCTTTTATTTTTCTAAGTTTCCTCATACATATGAGAAAGAACATGCAATAGTTAACTTCTTATGTTTATTTTTTCATGTAATATGGTGTTCTCTAGTTTCATCCATGTTGCCGCATATTCTTCCTTTAGTCAAATAATACTTCATTATGTACATGTATATACACCACCTTTTTTTACCCATCCATCTCTTGATGGATATGTTCATTTCATGTCTTAGATATTGTGAGTAGTGACGCGATATATACGGGACTCACCACTCTTTAAGTTCGGTATTGTTATTTGAAGTTAAGATAAACAATAAGACCAAGATTTCTCAAGAAGTGGCTACGGGTATGCTCACCAGGTAACATATACCTTGTTGAACTCATTAAGATCAGCAATTGGTTCTGAGTTTAGAAAGCAAAGAATTGAATTTGCCAGTGTTCTGGGTTGAGTTATGGTTGAAAACACCTATTGATGTTAATAAAGCAACCGAGCGACTCATATGCAGGCAGAAAAGTAATCAACTTACAATGAAAGACAAATTGTCAAGTGAACTTGGTATTACTATTAATTTGAGCAGTATATTCTTCTCCCATTGGGCAAAAATAAAATAAAGAAAAGAAAAAATCAAATGATAAGCTTATAACTGAACAAGGAATTTAAAAACAGGGGTTTGATTGTATGGCAGTGTCTTACCCACTTTCTCATTGCTGTGACAAAATACCCAACATCTATAATATAAGGGAGGAAAGGCATATTTATCTCTCAGACTCAGAACGTCTCTCACACACACAGTTCATTCGTGCAGCAGCCGGCAATGGTGAACGCTCGTAGCACAGACAGAGGCTACAGAGCTACTCACGCCCATTTCAGACAGGCCAAGTGAAACAAAAGCAAAGTGAAGTTTGCAGGCTCAGATGAGGCCAGAGCCTTCTCAGGGAGAAGCTATAAAAACGTTTATTCTTTGTTCCTTTAATAACTTGAAGCTGCCATAAATGCTCTGTGCCATTGAGCTCTACCAGGCTGAGGGTTCTCTGTTTTTGGTATGCATTGGTGAAGTGGACTGTTTCCTCATGTTGACCTGACAGGTAACCTCATATCCCATACCTGTAGAGCTTGGGTGAGCACCGATGGTCATTCTAATCCGATGTCTCCTTCCTCAGTGTGTTCATGGCCACTCTTCTCCCAAGATATAAATCCCCTTTAAAAGATGGAAATTACAATTAAATCTAGTGGTTCTTGATTTTACATATTTTTGCTATGATTTTAAGATTCAATTCACACAGCAACTTTATTTCTCACAGAATGAATTACTGTAGGCACCTCTCAGGGTGTTATGTATCACCTACAACTTGTGATTATCCTTCTAATCAATAAAAAAGGAAAGTGCAAATGTCTAATGATGTTAGAAATAAAATTTTAGAATTAAGAAAATAGCATTTAAGATAGGGTCTTTTCTATGAATCATTACATCTGATTCAAATAAAAAGCAAATAATAACTAGTACTAAGTTCTGGAAAGATCTAGAGAAAGTGGTAAAAGAAAAACAGAAGTAAGTCTTCAGAGAACCAGGTGGCCTGGTGCTGCCATCTGTGGTTTGGAGCCCTTCTCCCCACGGCCCACTTGCCATCCTGACTCAGTTTCCTTGGGGCCAGAGGGAAGGGATTACCTTTGCTAACTTACTATAAGCTAACAGGTGAGTCACAAAGAGGTTTTGAGGAACCTAAGACAACAGAAATGACTGGAGGATTCTCAGGTCTCTCCTGCAGAATAAAATCTTTGTCTTTTCCTGCTTCCACAGGACTCCAGCATTAAGTTTCCACTTACGTGCCTTCTCAACCAGATGCAACCCGGTGTTAATGAACAAGAGACATCATGAGAGAGATAAAAGCGTGAAAAAAATTAGGGGAAAAGGTTTTGAAAAATAATTAGAATCGAAGAGTAAATAATTTTGTTAAATCCCAGAACTGTAAGTAACCTACTTTTGAAGATTATGTGGGCATTTTAAAACTTCTTTGAATCAGTTCGTTTATATCATACACTGATTACTTGCAATCCTTTGAAATATGATGCTCTCCTTAGAAGCTCTGGCCTACTTAAACACTTCGCTGTATGTTTGAAATGCATTATGAAGGTGTGTTCTTCTTTGCTTTACTTTGTTTCTGGAACTAATAGTAGTGCAAAACAGCAAATCATTTTTCCTATTTTGCATAGGTTGTTTTGCTTTAGTTGGCTTTTTATATGCACCAACATCACACAGAGTCCTTTGTTTTGGTAAAACGATCAGTTATTTTGAGGCTAACTGGAGTTACCTGGAGTGACATTATTAATAACCATGCTAAAAAGTACTAATAAGAGTTGCAAAAGAGTTAAAGGCAAAATATCACAGACATGCACGTACAGTCATGTTTATAACTGCAAACTAACAATAGCTACATTGTAGAAGATGTCAAAGTATCCATCAGCAGACCAATGGATACAAAATTGGGGTGTATGTACACAATGGAGTCCTACTCTTCCATGAAGGCAGATCTGAGGCACTTATAGGTAAATGGGCACAACTTGAGGTCATCATGCTTAATGAACTGAGTCAAACTCAGAAGATTTGATTTCTCTAATACGAGAAACCCAGAAGACAGGCATTTTACGGAGATATTGGGAGTTAGGGGCGTGATGAGGGAAGTGGTACTAGGGCCAAGAGGGGTAGGAGAAGTTTAGGTGATATATATATATGTGCACAAAATTCTCCAGCTCAGTGTTGCCATTGTGTATTGCATACATATATGTGGGAAAAATAATAAAACTTCACAATGCTCTAGAGAACAGAAACACAATAGTTGTGTTGATTACTCAAATTAATGCCGTGGAATGTTTTAAAATATTTATCTTGCCATTGCACTCGCTGGCTTAAACTCTTCAGTGGCTGTCCAAGCGGCACAACATCAAGGGCACTCACCTGTTTACTTTCCGGGCCTCCCCATCATCCTTCAGCCTGCACCCTTCCGTGCTGAGTCATGCTGAGAACTTGTAGAAGCAAGGATGCGCCACCCTTGGTGCCCCCTGCTGGCTTACGCGACTGCTGCTCCCTTACCTTCTTCATCTTCTTCATCCAGGTCTTGATTAGGCATCCTCCTCTTTGTCTTGTTAAATGATGTTTTTTGTTTGTTTTAATTCAGTCCTCATGGGCTCTACCAACCATGGCATGATCGCTTAAGGTTGAAATTCTCAGTTTACTCTACCCCTAGAAATATATGTTGAATAAAACAATAAATGAATGCTTCACTAATTTTTTTTTAAATGCCAGAACTAGGACTAAAAACTTTATATTCTTCAGTCTTCAAAGGCTTCATTCTTGCTACCTATGCTTTTTATGATTTTTTTCTCATTTTATTCATGTGTATTGATTCAATACATAATGTTTACACTGATCTTGAGTATTCTGTGTATATACATATCGTAGCAAAATTACAAATCCTTCCCCGCCCCCTTTTTAATTCCTCCACACCCTCCCTCTCTCCTTCAATTTCCAATATTCCCCTCAAGTCTTTAATTAGTTCTATGAAATAACTGTAATCTTGGTTTCTCATATTAGAAAAACATATTTGCTATTTAACCTTATCCTTATGACTCACTTCACTGAGCATGATGGTCCCAGGTTGTTTCCATTTACCTACAAGAGCCTCCAACTTATCTGTCCTTATAGATGAGTAGTATTCCGTTGTGTATAAATACCACAATTTATGTATCTATTGGTCTGTTGATGGGTATTTTGATATTTTTCACATTTTAGCTATTGTTAGTTAGGCTGCTATGAACATGGGTGTAATTGTTTTCAGCACTTGTCATTTATAAATCATTCTTTTGGAATTTAACTGCTCTGCAAATATCATTTAAATGTAAGTTGTGATCTAAAAGTTTAGGTCCCTTAATTAAATATAATTAGAACATAACTTTAAAATATCTGCTTATTCCGTTAACTTGGTTAATAAAAACTTCTGGGAGCCCAGTGATCCAGTAGTGACTTTTAAAAAAACTATATTAGGGTATTGTTTTGTTCTAGTAGTTTCATTTTTTCCTTCTTTTTTATTATTCTTTACTTCAAGTTAGTCCATTCTGGGATGCAGCCAATATATTTAAGAGTGTAAGAAAGTAAAAATAAAAGGCATGTTACAAGTCAATTTCTGTTATTTTCTCTGGTAAATGTCTCCTCCAGAGAGTTAACTATATAGTTATTAAAAGAGTTGGGAATTACAATGAAAGTACCTGATAAAGAGATTAGCGTTTTCAAATGTCTACTCCTCAAAAAATTAAATTACAGTGAATAACCCCATTTTTAGCCAGCTACTCTATATTTTGAAATGTGAATCAATTTATATGTTAAAAACTATCATACTATTTTTGCTTGGCTTTTAAAACAACCAGTAGTTACCAATCATTTCGTTTTACTATGGCTTAAAATTGCATCTTATATTCTTCTTAATCGGTTCCATCTACAAACTGATGTAAAAGTAAATTATTACATTTCTTCAAGTCTAAAACTTCATTTTGAAAAGAGAGCAGAAAGTGCTACCCATTTGTGAATACACTGATTGTAAGACCTGGTGGAGTTTTAGAACATTAAATGCACAAAAAAGAGCATTTTTTGAATCAAAGCAATAGCACATATTCTTTCTTTTTTCCAGAAATCAAGTGTGATTATGTAGTCCTTGGGGTATAAGCAGATTCTCATTTTTCCATTTAAATTCATAGGACAGTCATAGAGAGACTTCATCTGGCTTCTAAATACCACTAACTGAAAGTCTTGATTTCTTTACAATGAAGACATGGCAGCCCTTCAAATGACATGTGCTAAAGTCATACCAATTTTCTGTCCGCACATGTACAGATTCTATCGCCTCTCTGACAAGTCTTTCGGTATTGGTATTTTGTTTCTAGTCTGGTATTTGACTCTGGTGTATTTTCTGTTATCTCTCATTTCACTCAATGTCAAATATAATTCCAGAGTGGAACAAAAATATTTTTGGCATCACATTGTTATTTAAGTATGGCCTAAAGTTTGGCTTCTCCTCATTCATGCTATTCTATTTTCATTCATACAGTTCACGATATATGTTGATCAGACTAGTGTCGAACCATCACCTTAGTCTAATATTTTTCATGGTGTGTGTTAATGTTCATCCTCACCAGAATGCTAAGAGAAATGGTGGCTGCTGGGCCCCAGCATCGTCTGCTATCCTCAAATATCAAAATCTGGGCTCTGGAATATGTATGTCTTACAAGCGCTCCAGAAGACTCATATGTACACCACAGTTTGTGAAGTTTTGTGTAGTGTAGCTTGACACAGACGCTTGACTGTATGGACTAGAAATTCCTCTAAAAATATTGTGACTTAAAAAAATAAAATAAAAACCAGGTGATCACAAATAAATTTGTAAAACTTTTTGGGGCTCAATTTTTTTCTTTGTAAAATGGAATAATTCTTAGTACCTGCCTTGTAGGGATATTTTCAGGGTTAAAGTGAAGAGATGTATACAGCACTTAAAAAACTGGTATGTTACAAACATTATATGTATGACTTTCTGAATCTATAGGCACCATGGAAAGAGAACTGATGTTTCTTTGACAAACATTCAGTGAATAGTCACTGTGTGCTGGGTACCCAGCTCAGCAAACAGATACTTGTTTTCTGTTGGAGAGCTACCATACAAGCCATGTGCATTCAATGGGTGTATGTGCTAAGGTCTTTCACGAAGATTACTTGTATAATCCTCACAATCCTAGCAGGCATGTAATATTATCCTCCTCTTTTTACAGAGGGAACGGTGCCATGAGGAGGTTAAGTAACTTGACACAGTTTGCATAGCTACTGAGTGATGGAACTGGTACTGTGTCAGAAGAACCAGGCGCCATGATATCCTTCTTTCACCTTGCTGTCCTGACTGGCACATTCCATGAAATGCAATGTTCCACTGACCAAAGACATGTAGACTCTTAGTTAAATGAGGGTTTATGTGGAAGTTAGAAAAGGAGCGGAGTGTATAGGGCTCAAATTTAGTAAGTTGGTAGAGTATGTGGCTTGGACTTTCCAGTACGGAGTTGGGAGGAATTTATCTATCCCTTAATGTTTCCACATTGATATTTTTATATTCATAGTAAATTAGAAGGCTCAGATATTGTAATTTAAATAAATGTAAGTTTAATTTGGAGCTAAACATTGGGTTATTGTAGTAAATGAAAGACCAGCCACCCTACTGGTGCCAAACACCTAGATTGAATTCCTTCCGTCAGTTTTGCCACCTGCTAGACAGGCTGATCTGCAGGATTTTTGGGGTTGGGCTGTATTTTATATTCCTTTCTATTGAGAGAAAAAAAGTTATTTAAGGTGTGGTAACTATGGTAGTACTTTGTGTTTACATGAAACCTTTCTCAAGGTGCTGACAGATTTTTATTCACATCTGCTCCCTTTGAGTTTGGGGCTGTGTGTTTATGCCTGATGACTAAGACCCGAATGGGGAGTAACTCAAGCTTAAATTCAATGAGGCATTTGCTTACACGGGTGGTGAGTTTTGCAATTCCAGGGAAGCAGAGGTCATGTGAGAGAATCCACTTCTTTGCTTTTTTATGTCTTTGAATTATTTTCTCCATTTTATTGACAGATAAAAGTGCCAAATTTTAAAGTTTACATTGATCTTCAACATTTTGTGCGCATATGTATTTTTGAGAAGGAGAGAGTAGAAACCTTCAATAGAATTTCTGGAGTATCATGATTAAGCAAGAAGGTGCCTAAATACCATTTTTCTGCAATGCTCAGAAGACAAGAATTTTTGATGTTCTTCGGTACAGGAATTAAGGTACATATTTGGTGTTCTTTAACTTTTTAATGAATTATATTGTTTAAGATTTTATACAATAGGCACATTACCTTTATAGGAGAGACTTCCAGATGTCTGTACACGGACATTTACTCATCAACCTCATCTTCTAATTTCAGTGAAGAGTCTTCAGTGATATTTAAGATAAGCAGCTTCTTCCTGGGAAAGCTCATCTGCTTGCCTCTGCCTCACTTGACTTCTGTCTTCAGTGGGATGAGCAGCTCTCCAACATCTGCCATGAACCTTCACCATGGCCGGCTGCCCCATCAAGGGATTGTGCATGTGAGAGACCTTCTGAAACTTTTACAAGCACTGAGAAAAGAGAAATCTTGAGTTATTGCACAGGAAATTCTGAGTTCTATAAAGTGGCCAAACTCCTGACCTTTCCTGCAGCTACCACCCGCCAGCTTGCCAAGGCATCCTTCATTCAACTTAGCCATCTGAAAATGCGGACTTTGCTAACCAGGGAGAGCCGCCATGAAACCTGCGGATGGAGGGCCCTCTACCCACCACATTAGTAAAAGGGATACATATGTGGAACTCTGAACTCTGCATGAGAAAGGCACCATGTGACGGCGCACGACAAAGGAGAAGCCCTAGGACACTAGTCCTCGACGCATTTGAAGTGCATTTGGGAAGTCACATTTTTGCATTGCCTCCACGTGACTAAAAAAGACAGTCAGACAAGTGACTAACTCTGTTCCATTTGACATAGACTCATGGTTGGCGAGTCTGTTGTATCCAGATTTAAATCCCTGCTCTTAACTGTGGTCTTTGGCAAACTGAACTCTCCAAGTCTCAGTTCCCTCATTTCAAAATGGAAATAGTAGTTCTTCTTATCTCACGGAATGTTGTGAAAATTACATGAGATGGCTATGCATTGTGACCAGCATAGATGACACACTATCATTGGTGACACAGTATCACACGAAGTAATACACACAGGATACATAGTGAGTATACAAGACAAGTTCGTGTGACAGAGGCTGATCATTAGAAACAGTGGGAAGGAATCTGATCAGCTAGGCAAAGGCCAATCCATGAGCATTTGCTGTAGAAACACTTCTCTCTCTCTCTTTTTTTTTGTCAAAGTCTCAATCTGTAGAACACTTCTCTCTCTCTCTTTTTTTTTGTCAAAGTCTCAATCTGTAGTACAGGTTCATTCTGAACTCACTAAGTGCCCAAATCTGGTTTCAAACTTGCAGCAATCCTCCTCCTGCCTCAGCCTCCCAAGTGCTGGGATTATAGGAGTACCAATACACCCTGCTTATACGATGCTGGGAAATTGAACCCAGGGTCTTGTGCTGACTAGGCAAGAACTTTAACTTCTGAGCTACAACTTCTGCCTCAGACATAGCTTTTGAAATCTAGAGTTATTTCTGTAGGTCCCTGTGGGGGTACTTTAAGGGTCTTACCTTAGTTCTGACACTGTCATTCCTTTAGCATTGTCATGTATGGCAGAGATTGGGAAGGAGGACAAAAAGACCAGCAGTAATCAATGATCAGAAAGATATTGCTTGGGAATATGTTGATACACATTTTGTTGGCAAGGTTGATTCTTTCTTGGGCAATCGGAGTGGCTGAATTATTTGGAGATTAAAGTAAGATGAAAGATAATTATATTATCAATTTAAAAAATGGGCAGAAGTCTTAGAAAATCACAAGGGTATGAACCAAATAGGATGATTTTCTTACATGTAGATTTCCCTCAGTGGTGATGTATATATATAGATATTTGCAAATCTGCTTCAGATCATAGTATTACTTTCGGCCCTGAAGTCTTTGGTGGCAGTAGACATCATGTTCTTTTTCCTTATTGGAATGACGTGACCTTCACTGATACCAGCCAACTGTGATTAACCACAAACTGAGAACAATGTTGCCTGGCTGCTTTACCATCTCAGTCTCCAAATTTCCAAAGACAGTTTATTTAGGTGTGAGAAAAGATTGGGCGTGAGTAGGTGACAATGTGTATTGTTCGAGTCTCAAACTAACGTGATTGTAGACACCTTGGATCCAATGTATTCTTCAAAAGACACTTTGGGAAAGTGACTTAGAAGAACTAAGTTAGAATCATTGTAAGGTATTAAAGTCTCTAAATACAATGAGAACTAAACTGAACATATAATTGAGCAATTATACTACAATGTCACATCTGAAGTCTACTCACTAGTGTTTTAAAGACAGAAGTTATTGCAGAGGAATCTTCTCTAAGTAATTATTTGCACCTGTGGTGTGGTTAAATACCATTTTCCTAACTGCACACATGAGGAGAAAAAGAAAATGTTGCAAGTGAAAAAAACAAGTAAAAAAATCCAAATATGTAGCTTTCTTAAATTAAAAATTACCTAAGATGTTCACTATTTAGTAAAATGAACAGTATACTTATGACTAGTAAACACGTGACTACATGTGCATATCTAAATATTTTAATTGATTTTTCTGAGACATAAAGACATCTCAGAAAGAGATATAATAAATATCAGTCTTAAAAACAGCTCAATAATCACACTGATGGAATTAAAGTGGTATTTATTACTTTAATGCCATTGAGTGCATCTCACTGTTTTAGGAAGTGTCCTACACAAAAAGACAGCTTAGACGGAAACACACTGATCTCACAGCCTTCATTTACCCTTTGTATTACTTCCTCAAGAATGTTGCCATGAGTGGAATGTGGCTTCCAAAAGTCTGGGAAGTTGAAGCAGGAGAATCACAAGTTCTGGCCCATCCTGGGCAACTTACTGACTTAGCTCCTGTCTGATAATGAAAGTAAATAAATAAGTAAGAAGGGCTGAGGATGTAGCTCAGTGCAAAGGCTCTAGACTTAATCCTCAGTATAATATAAAAAGGGGAAAAAAAGAAAAAGAAAAAAAGAAAGAAAAAAGTTCTGCCATATGGACAAAGCATCATAAATCTCCAAATGGTTATAGAGGCTTCAGAAATCTAGATTCTTATGCAAAATCTTCTGAATTTTTAATTAGCCCTATTATGAACACTATATGAACAAAATAAAACACATTTATATGGTGGACAAAGTCAACAGATCATGTAGTACATTATTAGCTCTGATTTAGTCTTCCTATTAAGTATTCTAGGTGAATATTTTTAAAAGCCAACATCATCCTTACTCTTGAACATGCTCCTCTGTAATCTCTAACGTTTTATTTTTCAAACAAATTACAGTGTACTTGAGTCTTCAAGGCTCTTCCATGCCCACAATCAAGTCTCAGTATCTTTACTGAAATACAAGGTCTATTTCCCAGGATGCTCTTCTCTCTCTTATCCTAATGAATAGCTTGTCCATGGTCTTAGCACCAGGTAGAATGTCAAGTACTGTGTGCAGTCTTCTAAATTCAGCAGTCCTCATCTTTTGGTACAAAGGACTGCTTTTGTAGAAGACAATTTTTTTCAAGGTTGGGTTGGGAGTGGAGCAGGGGAGAGGTGTTGTAGAATCACCACAACATTGTCTCTACATCAGTTCACCAAACATTAGTTTCTTATAAAGATTGTGTAGCCTAGATCTCTCACATTAACAGTTTAATCATGCATATTTACATCTTATATATAACATACTATATGTACATAATATCATCATGCTATTTTATATGTTATATATTTTAATGTTTCATAGTTTAATTAACCTTCTTCTGGGCCTCAATCTGTAATAAAGTCGTGGGGGGAGTAGATACACTTATATAAATGAAAGAAATATATTTCATATCACCATTATTTTAGTCTCGAGACCATTTTACATTCACTCTCAGCATCTTTCAAGAATATGTAATGCATTATTAATTACAGTCACCATGTTACTCAAGAGAATTTTTAAGTTTATTCCTTCCATCTGGAATTTTGCAACCCTTAACCAGCATCTTTCAGTCCCCACCCAACCACTCCAGCCCTGGTAAGCACCATTCTAATGAAGCCAACTTTTCTACATGCCACCTATGAGTAAGGTCATGCTTGCAATTGTGCCTGTGACTATGGGCCTGGTTTAATCAAAATATCATTTTATACCTGATAAAAACATATTAATAGAGATAATTTAAAATAAGTAAATACATTAAAATGAAGCTATTCCACTTTTTTCTGTATATCTCCTCAGTGAAGGGAATAACTAGGTTATCTTTTGTGTTTTTTCTTTCTCTTCCTTTTCCCAGATGCCCAATGGATAAAGAAGGGAGAAGGTTTTGCACCCGTCTTTCCAAGTAGGATGGGACCCCACATTGCTGAGCAGCCACTATGTCATGGGTGCCCCGCGCTGGGCTGAGGTTCTCACTCCGTGTGTTCATTTCAGCTTATTCTAAGGTGACTTCCGGTTTTGCTTCCTGTGAGACAGTATTCTTCCATATCATATTGGCCAGCTTTCATGTTGCGAGGACAAAATACCTAGCATCCACAACTTAACAGAGGAGCGGTTTCCTTTGTCTAAGAGGCTAAAGTTCAAAGCAAGAGCATCCTGCAATAAAAGCATGGCCGCTGAAAGAACAGCACAGGGGGAGGGAACCCGGAGAGATGCGCATTCCAAAGGCCCTTGGTGACTCACCATCTCCAGCACAGCCCCTCTTCCTAAGAGCTCAGCTGTGAACATCCACTCATTATTCCAAGAGTCTCTTAGTTCAGATTAAGTGGCAAAAGTCCACCCTTCTTTAAATGTTCACCTAATCACATCTCCTTAACCACATTTATTCTCAAAACTCACAATCAAAAATTAGTAATTTTACATAACATGATTATCTTGTAGAACTGAAAAGACAATGACCCCTTCCTCAAAGTGTCAACAGTTCCAGCCTTGCTCAAAAGTCAAATTCCAGTCTTCTCTGTGACTGAAGGCAAACTCTTAGCTGGGAACCGCAGTAAAATCCAAAAAAGCAAGCTACAGTGTCTCATTATACCTTGGCATGGGGTAAATGCTTACACCCCTAAAGGGATGTGTGGGGGATAGAAGAGAATTGAAGCAATACAAGACCCAATCAGGTGTGACAAACATGGAAACTACAGCTCCATGTCTTACATCTGGCACACAAGGAAGTGATATGTTATTCTAAAGGGCTTTTGCAGACCTCCCCAGGGTCTTGCTGGTTGCAACCAGTTGGCGTCTTTCTTGGGCTGTTTTGCTCACAGCCCGTATCTTCCTCAACAGGCATTCCATGTTTCTCTCATCTTCAACTTTTGGGGAATCTTCATGAAAATTTGGCCTTCTGCACTGCCTTATTGGAAGCTCCTGGCCACGACTCTGATCCTGATTCATTCACCTTTTGCCTGGCCTTTCCGTCCCTCTTTTGAAATCTGGTTGGAAGCCTCCATGACATCATAACTCTTGAATTCTGCAGGCCTGAAAAAAAAGCTTCCAATGGACAATGCCAATGTCACCACCTGCTTGAGCAGTGGCCAGTTCCTCTTGGTCAATGGCTGTGGCAATGCTAAGTGCCTGGTAAATTGAACATAGTGCAAAAAATATTTAGAAACTTACTCCCTAGGCATCCGTGTTGGGGCCCAGGAGCTATCTTCTCAAATGAATCATTTATACCTTTGCTCTTTTGGGCCTGATATAGGTGAAATCTTGCTGACTCCTGGTATACCATATACCATCAAGGAACCTTTCTTCTTGATTTCAGGTCAAAAATGTATTCTGATTAATGGCACTCATCTCTTCAGCAACCTCACTTTCTTCTCCAACTATTCACATCGTTCTTTTCAAAAACAAAATTCAAATTTTGAAAATCTTTCTACTCTGTATTTTTTCCAGTTATCATTATACATTTTAAGAAGAGTAGCCCATAGATCCTACTCTGGAGCCTAAGTGTTGGACTGCTTGAAGTTTTCTCTGCCAGATGGAGTAGGCTGCAGGCCTTTGATTAGCCTTCTACAAAGTCTCAGAACATAAGAAAATATAGACAATTCTTAGCTTTCAGCCCAATTACCAATAGTCTTCCTTGGCATCTGAACCCTTATAAGCCTGGCCTTTACTTTAGGCATTAATATAAATATTTTGATCTTCTTAGTTCCAACCAGAACTACGTGGGATCTTTTTAACAGCATTTTAGGCTTTCTCTAGAGGTTTTTCCAAACTTCGCAAAACTCCTGCCGCAAGGCAATTCCAAAGGTTTCTGAGCTAAATGAACAGTAATAGTCACAGAAACAACCTTCTTCTCTGGTACCAATGTTGTGTATTTGTCAGATTTCTCATTGTCTGGCCTAATACCTCACAGCACCAACTTACAGGGGAGAAGTTTATTATAAGGTGGCTCACAGCTGCACAGGTTCCCACCCATGGTTGTCTGGCTCTCAGACAGGAACATCATAGTGAAAGGAGAAGAAGGAAAGCTCCTCAGTACGTGGTGGCTAGAAAGCAGAGCACAAGGAAAGTGCCAGAAGGAGGTACACCCCCTGGCAGCACACCTCCAGGAACCCACCTCCATCAGTCTATATCTCCCGACAGCCCATGCAGCTATAAAAGCCATTGAATTAATCTGAGGATGAGCACAGTACCCCATAATCCAATAACCTCTCCAAGAGTCTCGACTAGTCAGCTGGCGATTAAGATTTACTGACACTTGGGGTGTCACTCAAATATTGGGTTGATGCCTTTCTCTATGTTCACTTCAGTCCTTCTTTTGAAAAAAACTAAGCATCATTTCTCCATATATCCTGTAGGTTTGAATCTTGAGAGTCAGGGGTGAGGTTTTAGTTTAGTTCACTGATGACCATTTTTATCATCCCAGTTCCCCATCCCTCCTCTTTTTCTAGCTATGTCCATTACTATTATTTAGAGACAGAGTCTTGCTCTGTAGCCTAGGATGATCCTGAGCTCACAGAAATCCTTCTTTCTCAGCCTGACAAATTCTAGGATTACAGGCATGTGCCACCATACTTGGCTTACATAGTTCTGGGGAACCGAACTCGGTACTTAGCACTTGCCTAAGTGCTTGCTAGGTAAAAGTTTTAACTGCTGAGCCATCAGCCCCATGTCCATTATTGTGTGCCATCTCTTCTTTCTGGTTCAAAAAAGCATGACTTACAGAGAGAAATAAAAGTTTGCTGATTTAATATTTTCCAAATATTATGCACATTGTATTCATCATACTCGAGAGATGGGTAAAGCTCAAAGAAGCTGTTGTGTTTTGGATCTAGAGTGTTCCCCAAAAGCCTCATGTACCTGCAGATACTGTGTAGTGGTGGGAGGTGTGTCCTGGCTGGAAGGGGTGGATACTTGGTGCTTGACCTGGAGGGGTGTATGGTGGTTCCACCCTTCCTCCATGACTCCTCTCTGTTCTGCCATGCTGTCATGAGAAACTCTGTCTCCAGAGCACCAGCTCCGGCTCTGATTCTAGCTGCGGCCCCACCATATAATTCCACCATTTTCCAGCTGCCCACCCTTGAATGGAAGGTGACTCTCTGAAACTGTAATCTAAAATAAATACTCCTTCCTTAAAGTTGTGGATATCAGATATTGAGTCACAGTGACAAAAGAGTAGCTAAGACAGAGGCTTAAGTAACTTGCTTGTGAAACAGCAGCACCTTGACTCAAACTCTGGCTTAAAGTGTAATAACAGCACTATAAAATTTGGAGTTTTTGAGTGTTTTAAATTTCTTGTTTTTCTTTGCAAGTTTTATCACTCAATTTTTTTTATCAATTTAAAGCATGATTTTCTACTGCTTTTCCAGCCTCATATAAAGTTAAGCACAAGAGACCAAAAGCAATTGCCCTAATTAATTAATTTGACAAAACACAATTTATGCATGAAAATGAATTAATGAATAGGTGAAATTAAAATCTAAATTAGGGAAGCAAATCTTTCACTTTTTGCTTATGGTGAGAAGACTTGTTTCTGTCAAGCATTATTTCTGATATAAAAATAATTTATAATTAACAATTGTTCTGCTTAGCTCTAAATAGAAGCAACGAAACCATTTTTACACTTAAAATTATTAACTGAGAGAAAACAAAGGGATTCATATTGTTTAAAAAGTAATTAACTTTAGGTTTTTAAAATAGAAATCTGAATTACAAATATCACACGTAAAAAGAAATTAATAACATGATTTTTCAATATCTAAAACAAATATGCAAGAAGTAAGTTTTCTCCTGTAGATTGTCTCAGAGTTGTGCTAAGAAAAAAGTCAGGGAAACAGTCACAAATGTGAATACACCTGGTTCAGTCACTACTGTATCCAAAGGCATGACGACTCTCTTTGAATCAAAGGTGTACGTCACAACTTCATGTCCTCCACCACTCAGTTCTCTTCGTGAACCTACAGTACCTGTTGTTCTCCTGGTCTAAGCTCCAGTCAAAAAGACTCAGGTCCCTCACATCTCTGCTTGCCTTCCTTCCTGCTATGTTTGAAGACTCAGTGGTCACGACAGCTAAGACTCGCTAATGCCTGATGTTTCAGGGATGTAGTCAACATCTTATAAAACCCACAATTTCTCAAAATGCCTGCCATTTGCCAACATAGCCTACTCTACTAGGACACTGTTGCTTATGTTCTGATGTTCAGATACCATGGAACATTAATTGAGGTCACCCTTTTTTGTCTATTTCACTTTTAATATAGACTTAAAATGTTAAAAAAAGCTTTTAAGATCTCAATGCAGGATATACTGCTCATTTGTAGAGCTGTTATTTCTATGCCATATTCATCTCATGGTCGATTAACTTCAACTCTTTCTTCCCTCCGCTGACTACTTTTATAGACAATTTCATGTTATCTTACACAAAATACCTACCATGAGCACACCTCAGACTCAGATGAAGACTTCTCTTGTCTGTCTTTCTAAAATTTTACTTACTTTTATGATAGTTTGCTGATTATTTCTGTTAGATATCCCATGTCTTCCTCGAAGTTGGTATGCCTGAATTGAATCCATATAATCCTTCTTGGCGTTGTTCGCCAAGGAACCCATACAGGCACGCAGGCGATTCCTATGTTTTCTTTCTCATCCTGGCTGTTGTGTATATCTACTTGTCCAGAAACCCTATTTTCTTGCATATTAAGTATATCTCAAACCCACTAGTGTCTCATTTTCACAATATGAAGTTACAGCCTCATTCTTTTCCCCCAGTTTATTGATATGCATGAGTGCAATACATAAAGTTTACATTGATTGTGAGTACTTTGTGCACACACATATCCTGGCAAAGTTACACATCCTTCTGTTCTTTTAGACCCTCCCAACCCCTCCGCCCTTCCAGTTCCCATTATTCCCCACCTTAAGTTCTGTGAAATAATTGTGCCCTGGGTTTCTCACATCGGAGAAACTATTCCATATTTTACTTTCTGCTTCTGACTCATTTGGCTAAGCACAATGGGCTCAAATTGCCTCCATTTACCTACAAAAGCTTCGTTTTTGTCAAGCTTCCTACAGTAACAACCTCTTAGTGGCTCTCCACGTGCTGCCTCTTGTCCCTCAACTCCTACATGTTTTTATGTCTTGTAGCCAAAAAAAAGAAGAAGTAGAAAACACACAATTATCATTAATTCTTTCTCCAAAATCCTTACAATTTCTTTGTTTAATTCTTGGTCCTGATCTACTCTGCCCATAGTGATATATTTTTCCTCTTAAAACAGCTATGGTCTGTCATATCTGGATCTTTAAAAATATTGTTCTCTGCATGCAATCATGGCTAATTTTTGTTAAATGAATGACCAAATAGTATTTTCCCAGAACAAAGAACATTAAGATTTCACAACAAGCAGATTTCCTGAAGCTATTTTCTCTTCAACTAAGCCATTTAATTACATTTAAAATGCATTTAATATATTACAAACAAAACTTAAACTGAAATTAGCTTTTGCATAAGAAATTCAAAGATTTACTTTAGGCTGTAGCAGTGGTGTTCAGCTAATTCTATCTCTTGGACTATCGTGTGGTCTTCTTCTGCCTGAGAGCACCACCTTCTTTTACTTGAGAGACATCATGAAGTTGCCAGCAATGCATATAGCAGAATGACAGGTACAGAAGAGTGAAGGAATTGCTCAACACTCACGAGCCAGCCCAGTCCTTGGAACCAAACCTGGCATATGTGGAGTGGCAGATGTCACTGTCAGATTGCTGTAACAACCTTCATGTGACCTTCCACTAGATGCTCTAATTTCATATTTGAAAGCCTGAATAATCTTCACAAGTTTGGACAGGGAAAAGAAGAAAATAATTTCATGACTTGGCAAGGCCAATGGAGGACAATCCACCTAGAAACAGACCTAGAGGCTTCATCATTCGTAAAAGCATCTGGCTGCCATCGACAGGAACCTGGGAACATGCCAACTTAGGTAATTACATGCAGCTTGCCCACCTTCCCTCCTCACTTCACTGGGGCGAAAGACATCCAGCTCTGTTCAGAATAATGCTGTGCATAATTGCTAGTAAATTCTGCAAGTCAACTATCTCACCCGAGCAACTGTAACATTTTATGGGCCAATGAAGTCAAATAATTGCATGATAAATTCAGAAATGTGGCTTAAAATGACAAATTATGAGATAATGAAATTGCTCATTATCCTACTCAGAAAAATTAAATATCTTAACCCACATTGCTTTTCTGGTTTATTAAAGAAGATTTTTTTAATCTGACCTGACATTTTGACTTGATTTGATGGTAATTAGATAATACAAAATCAACATGCCTCTACACACAGAAACCCACCCACAAAGGACAGACTTTTTGATGTTAACTGGATCGTATAATTTCTACAATATAATTTATATAGCAGACAAGTATTGTTTCATCAAAATACAAAAATATTGTGCAGCAGACGATACCCTTTTTATTTATTTACAGGATTTAATATAATTTAATGAAAAGTTTGAAATTTTCTTGGAAATAGTTTATATTTCCCAAATTTACACATTTAAATATAGTAGCATTTATCTATATTATCCTGGGAGTTTTTGAAAGTGGAAAACTGTTGTATGGTTAACTGTCGTTTCAAAACAATTCAATATTCAAGGAAGGGATTACAAGAAAATGTGTTGAGTAACAATAATAACCAACATTTATACAAGCTTAGTTATATGAAGAGGAAAATTTCATGATATTTACTTATATAAACTCATTCTTCACAGTGACTCAGATATGTGGATGAATATCATACACACACTCAAACACACACACACACACACACACACACACACACACACACATGCATAAATAAAATGGGTGAAAATTTTAAAAGGAGAAACCAAGACACAGACATGTCTGTTTCCCAAGGCCACATGGCTAGCAAACAGTATAACAAGAAGCCAAATTTTCAGAGTGTAGCTCTAAAGACCATCATTTTCACAACCTTGCTACTAACCTTCTCCTGAAAATATCACAAGAAACAATTATTCATCTTAAAAGAGTTAAATATGTTCCAACGTATTTCAAATCAAAGCACTAACAATAACAATTCTATGAGTTCTATGGTTCATAGAGCAGCATTTAATGGCATCCAGTAGCTATAAAGAATCAGCTTTAAAAAGAACTGTATTAGATGGTTACCTAGGGAAACTGCTATGTGCTTGGACGAGTCTGGCACTGGGCCCCGAATGTCAACACGATTCAGCTGTGTCAGAGATTCAAACAAAAAAATGGGTTCCAGATACATAAGAATGACCTGCCTCCGACTGCCCTGCGACCCAGTCCTAGGACACGTCAACAGAGGTGCCCAGCTGTTCTTGTTTCCCGAGACAAAACAGAAGAACAGAAGCCGATTTCAAAGGAAGCCAAGAGTCGGAACGTGCAGAATTTAAAAGAACAAATCAAAGGCTTGATTTATAACCGGAAATGACCAAACGGCTGGTGTCCACTACTAAGCACACGTGCAACGTGTTTCCCTTGGTGACGACTGAGAACAAATAGGCCGTAAAGAGTCTTTCAGTCCTGGGAGAAATCTGAGGCCCTGAGAAGGAACACACAAAGCCAAGGGGAGTGGGTCTGCAGTTTGCTCTGTGCTCACGGTACAAGTATAATCAGTCACCACTGAGGAGAGGGGACGAAGAGGCACAGAGAAGTGATTCAAGGACAGAGATGCAATGGTGACTTAGGTAATGCTTACTGACCCTCTCCCAGTTCTGAAATTACATACTTCAGAGAAAAATAAACACAAAACATTATAACAGCCATTACCAATCAGAATAGATAAATGCGATAAAGACAAGATGAATATGGCTGCTTAAACTAAGCATTCTTTCTATAAAAAATAACCAGGAAAGTCGAAGGCAAAAGCATTAATAAAAATCCCATTCTCAGTGAAACTAGGAGACACACTGGAAGGCATTTTAAAGAGCTTTTAAAAGCCTATAGTTGAATGTAGAAGCCAAATATGAGGAAGTGGAGAGAAGCTGAGGAAAAATTCACTAGCTGCAGATGTCAGGAAACGCCACCAAGAACATACTTCCTGAAGGTGAGGCAGATACTCCAATACACAACTATATCCTTCACCAAAACAAATGAGAGAAAGGAAGAAAGTATCTTGATTCCAGAAGTTCCTCACAAGCAATCTATACTCAGAAGCAGGAGAGATCTACTATATGAAAATCACCTTGGAAACCAGATATTTCTCTTTATGATAATTAACGAGAAAGCATTTAGGTTCTCAAAGGTGAGCATCCTAGAATTCTGCTTTGAGCCCGAAGCCAGGAAACTCTTGGAAATATAATAGCTATCTAACTCTTCCAAAAGACAATTAACAGTAATAATGAGCAAGGACCTTATATAAGTCACTTGAATGCAAGTATAAAAATAATTAGTATAGGGTTAATACAAAGACATTCCAACAAAAAAGTAGCAATATTTGAAACAGGTGAGGGATATTCTAGGAAAAATAAAAGTTGACTTGGAGTGAATAAAATCATGATCTATACATTTCCCTTGAATTAAAATAAAAGAGAAAACAACAAACTTAATGTTGCAATTGCTTCTAGAAAGAAAAATAAAAGGACATAACAAAAATGGAGATAATAAAAGAGTTGGAAGAGGAAAAATTGTGCTGGTGTGACTTAGGTTAAAAAATCAATAAGGTAAAAAGATATAAGGAAGCATAAACAGACAGAAAGAGAGCATTTTAAAGGAAAAAAAAAAGAAAGCAAAAATCCCTAACTCCTAGAAATGGAAAAAAAAAAATCCCTCCTTTAGTGAGTGTACCTCTTGCATCATCTTTGGGGTTGTTGGACACTGACATAGGTAATACAGGCTAAAAATTAAAAGATCTTACAGAGAGGGTTAAAAGTCCAATGAGAAATGCACATTTTCCCACCAACATGGTATGTTTATGTTATGTATTAAATGAAGATATGTCACACGACTCAAGTGTAGTGTCATTTGCCTCTGACATGCAGAAGCTGTGAAAGACAAGATGGGGAACCAAAGCCCATCAGAATAAGCTAAAAAAAAATCCATGAATTAGCCATGGTGCTGACAGTTGTAAAGCACAAACCAAAGAATATCCACATTTGAGACACAGAGCACACAGCGTGCACCAGTCCACATGACAGGGGCCTCCTGGTCCTTCCTTGAAATGTATATTTCAGTTTGAAACGTACAGAGTTGTTTAAGAAGAATTTTATTGATAATTCCAGATTCACAACTCATTGCTTATAAAACAAATGGAAGCAAATTAAAATGACTTTCTTTAGTCTTTCTTTACTGGTTTAATGTTTAAGGAACTTTCAGTAACTGTGTAAGTCTATTCCAGGGTTATTTGAGCTTTATATATAAGACACAATATGTATATGCACAAAATACTCAAGATTGATTTAAACATTATGCATTGCATTTGTACATATCAATAAAATTGGGGAAAAGTAAGTGTGAATTAAAAATTATTTATATGCATATTTGGGTCTTTACAAGAGACAGCTACATGAACAAATTTAATGATTTATTTGAGGTTTTGGATATGTTTTGAGCCTTAGATAAAAACATTTGCAACAGTATATTGTTGAGTAGCTTTGACATCGGGAGAACTGTAACATGGAAACTTGTTGTTTTATGAAACTCTTAGAAATGCAATTAAAAGAAACAAGTTTTAATATTTGTTGTTTGTCTTCTATGCTCCAGGTTGAAAATGGAGATATTTTTAACAGCACAATATCTAATAAGAAATTACAAGTTAAAATTGCAAAATATCTTAAAATAATGATACTTAAATCATTATAGAAATTCTGGAAAAGAACTTGAAACAAGTCTGAGAAACCATACAGTGTTTAACATATTAATCTTCCACCCCTAAGTCATTTCACTCAAGTCACCACTCTACTCCAGCTTCCTATTCCTCTAATGGATTAGCAGTAGTCAAATCTTGATATCTCCTCTCCGAATCCAGCCAATCCCTTCATTGGGATATTCACCAAAAGTTTTTTTCCCATATTTTCCTACATCTTTGTTGTTATTGTTAAACCTGGCCTTACCCACCAGTTCACACTAGAAAATAATTATAAGCATGTAGTTCAAAAGACTAGTTAATTTGGGAAAGAAGAGAAAAATAAATAAATAAATAAAATTCGATTGCCTTAGCTGAATACTGGAAGGTGCATATTTGTACATTCACAAGGTTATCTTTACATCAATCAGTTTCCTTAGGATAAACTTTCTTTAGTGACCTAATAAGTGAATTGCTACAACAAAACAAAGTTAAAACTATATCACATTGCTACATTAAAAATGCACTTAAATCTATACCACATATATATACTTAAAGCAACAGACATGAAGGCAAACCTAGTTATTTCAGACATTCTTTGGAACCATATGAAGTGATAGCCGGAGCCGGGGGAAGGGACAGAGAGTGGGTGGGAGGGTAGAAGATAGGAAGGGATTGTGAAGTCGATATGATACATAGATGTACGTGACACCCAAATTCATTGTAAATACTATGTATTACATTTGCATATTAATAGAAATAGTGGGGAGAAAAAAACTTGAAACAAGATACAAGAAAAAGGAAGTAAAATTTATAAAAATCAGTAAATATTGAGTAGAAAACAGATAAAGAGTAGAATACATTCAAAGCATAATAAAATCATAAAATACACAAACTGCTAACTACAAGGTTTGAAAAGGGAGAAGGGAGTAAATATAAAAATAAGAATTGGTAATAGGAAACAACTATAGATGTAGTGAAAAATTTAAAAATCAAATTTTAGGAGAGCTTTTCTCATGACTATGAAAGCAAATTTGAAAGCAAAATAAATAATTATCCAGGAAAATACACTATCCAAAAATTGACTCTTAAGGAAGTGGACAAATTAAAACAACTTGCACTATTCAAAACTACCAATTTAAAATTTTGAAGAAGGAAACTGGACCTTTCAAGAGAAATAATTTCATTGGTTTTTAAACTTTCTCAATTCAGAATACAAATGTAAACAAACATTTGCCACTTGTTTGTGCCTGACATAATGTGAAAACTGAACTGAAACCACACACACACACACACACACACACACACACACACACACACACGCATGATCTATGAACTGATGCAAAAGTTCTAGGCAAAATATTAACAAACAGAATTTGACAGCATTTTCAAAAATTCTAAGAATACAGAGTATCTCATATATTATTATTATTATTATTATTTTCACCATATTAAGAAGAAAATCACTAACATTTTTATGGATTATAATAAAATCAAAATCTCAATCACCTCATGACCGGAAAGAAAATACAAAAAATAACTCATGAAACTGAATTTTTTTTACCTGGGCAGAGTGGCAGATACCTATAATCCCAGTGTATCTGAGGAAGGAAGGATGAGGCAGGAGGATGGCAAGATTGAGTGCAGTCTGAACAATTTGAGCAGAACCTGTCTCAAAATAAAAATTGAAAGGACTAAGGGTATAGTTTAGTGGTAGAACACTTGCCTAGCATGTATGTGAGAGCTTGGCCTAGGGCCAATTCCTAGTACTGAGAGAGAGAGAGAGAGAGAGAGAGAGAGAGAGAGAGAGAGAAAGAGATCTTAACATTGTAAAATTTATCTACCATACCTCAAAAGCAAATATCATGCTTAATGAAGAAACAATAGAAATATTTTCTTTTAAAAGCGAAAGAATTAAAGACACCACCACCGTGCCACTTTACTAATTTATCTCCACTGGCTCTACATCAACCTTCAGTACTTGTAATACTAAATAGGACTCTAAAGCATTTTTCTCTTACCGTGAACACAAAGCTAATATTTGTCAGTAGAGGATGTTAGGGAAACATTGGAGAAGAAATGATGCTTTTTTTTCCTGCAGAAGGAAAGCCACTCATGCATGGTCTGTTAGTAGTGGGGCAGGGGTGGGCTGGATGGCGGTGCTTCTCACTAACACTCAGTATAATTCTCACAGCTCTGGCTGATCCCTCTCCTGGCCTTTTAGATGTTCAAACAGTAGCTTAGATCCTGTCCCAGCAATGTCCTCCCTTGCTCCACTCACCCTCCCCTGGGCTTATTTGTCCCTGAGAGTTGTCTCCTGCTTGCATTTCTTGCCACAGTTCTCTCTCCACCAGTATGAACCCATGTGCACTCTGAAGAGGTGTTTTTTGGTTTTTCCCTGACTGTGGACCAGCTTTGGACTTCTCCATCTTGTATGCTCAAGTACGTCAGTAGCAAATTGTTCTCCAACAAGGTCTGGTTCTCAGAGCTGGGGAATATGTGAGCCAACTTTTCATGCTGGGACAAAATTCCTGGGGGAAAACAACTTGAACGAAAGGAGATATTTTGGCTCATGGTTTCAGAGGTTCCAGTTCACGGTCTTTGGCTCCATAGTTTTGGGACTTTGGTGAAGCAGAGCATCATAGACAGGAACAAGGAGCAAAGCTTTTCACCTCACTGGATTCAGAAAGTACAAAGAAAGGGTGAGCCAGACAGGAAGGTCCAGGGAT
This sequence comes from Ctenodactylus gundi, assembly GCA_004027205.1. Lineage (NCBI taxonomy): Eukaryota > Metazoa > Chordata > Mammalia > Rodentia > Ctenodactylidae > Ctenodactylus > Ctenodactylus gundi. The sequence goes on along the minus strand of PVKB01000598.1, from coordinate 168,701 downwards.
TAGGTATTATCCCCAAGGTTATGCTTCCATAACGTACTCCCTTCAGCAAGACCCCACCTTCTGTTATCAATCCTAAAACTGTCATCAAATTATGAATCCTTACATGGATTAATCCAGATGATGAAATTAGAGCCCTGATGATTCAATTAACTCCCAGCGGTCCATCAGGTGACAAGCAAACTTTCAACACCCTGAGCCTGCTGGGTGGCATTTAGGTCCCAACCACAACAGGGAGGGACCCATGCCAACACTGACTTCTCTTGGAAATTTTCCATCAACCCAAGTTACCTTTTAGAGTTCTCTTTAGTTCTTCATTGTTCTCTCCTGTCATAGTACACATAGTACTTTCTATCAAACTCCTGTTTAGATTACTGTTTTTGTTACATCTTTTAATCACTATAATTTTTAAAGAAAATCTATTGAATATATTGGCCAATGAAATTTTAAAAATTACACATATAAAACTTACAGTAATACTAGGACTAATTTTATCATTGCACATTCTTAGAAAAATGAAGATAGTTTTCTAAAAATGTTACAAAAGTAAAGCAATTCACAAAGTTATGGGACAAAAATATTTATTATTAGTTTTCATATAAAATTAAACCAGAAAGCATATGTATTCAAAGAAAATTTATATTATAATAAAAATTAAAAACTAAATTCTTTGGATTCATTTTAATAAGAAGATACCAAACATATACCAAGAAAAAATTAAAACACTTACTTAAGGTACATAAAAACTTGAATTGTATGAAGTGATTCTATGGCTTTAGATTATAAAACTCAACCTCCAGCGATTCTAATTAAATTGTTTTTAAATTTATTATTTTATTAATAAAAATATAAAGGAATTATGATTGAAGAGTATTTTTGATTCATTAATGATAAGATTTATGTCAAAACAACTAAAAATAGCAAAATTATTCTCTGCAAGAACAATGAGATAAACCTTAACAAATACTAAAACATGACAAAGGCATATAACAGACCTGTATCAAATACACACACACACAGAAAGACTAATAGCAGACAAGTGTGTATGTGTGTCTTCATTATAGGACAAAGAGACATTTTAAGTAAGTGGGAGACATATGGGCCACTGAATCAGTGATACTGGGCAATTAGGGTAACATCCCACAAAAAAACAAAATTGAGTACAAATCTGATTGTACTCACCAAGAAAATTTCCCAAAGGAAAAACATTATAATGTGAGAATGCAGATGGTTCATAGTTCCTTTCTGCACAAAGCCCCTGAGTCAAATCAGAAATAACGCTCTGACTCAAATCAGAATAGGGAGTTATTTATGGACCTGTGTCATCAGACAGAATGGTGCCAATCATTCTATTATGCTTAGATAGAAAGGTCACCAGCAAAACCAGTGAGGTCATCAACACCGTTTAAGGGCATCTTTCTGAGTCAGTTGAATGGGTCAAGAGCAGTGATAAGGAATTGTAAACTCTTGTACTATTGTAAAAGTTGTGCTGTAACTTGCTTCAAAAATATTTATTGTATGTCAGTGCTTTGTGTAAAATCCCCCAAGCAACTCTTTCTAAGTATGAATTCTTGCTTTCCTTTGACTATAAAATATTATTGTTAGAAATAAAATTGCTCTCTTCCTGAGATAGTTCCACAGTCTGCCCGAATGGACATGCATTGTGCCTCCCATTCAGAACCTCACTCAACTTTTTGCAGTGCCGGCCTTGGCAATATAAAAATATTTTTAAATCAAGAAAAATCATAAAAAGATTTTATAACTATAAAATAAAGCGTATAACTTTTTTATAACTTTAAATGAAGATGACTTTTGAAACTCTAGGACAAATTTTTGGAGGCCTAAGAGTTGGAAAACAAATTCATTTTTGTTTATTTGTTTTGTGACAGGGTCTTTCTGTGTAGCTCAGACTGGTCTCGAACTCACTGGAGAGCCCAGCCTTGAACACACAGCAATCCTCCTCCCTCAACCTCCTGAGTATTGGGATTACAGGCAAGTGCCACCACACCCAGGTTATGTGGTGTGGGGGAATTGAACTCAGGACCTTGCACTTGCTTGCTGGCCAAGAGTTCTAACTGCTATGCTATTTCTACAGCCCCAGTAAATTCATTTAAAAGAAAATCTCAAACAAAACAAAGACTAAAAAACCTTCTCTATATCATAAAACTACTACAAGCAAAGTCAAAAAGCAAAAAGCACATTGTTCAAAAAATCATTTTACCTAATGCTGTTGGCTGTCAGCTAAGCTCCCACTTATGTAAAGAGCTCCCTTTAATTAGTAAGGAAAATACTAACAAGCCAGTAGAAAACCAGACAGATTTTATGGACAGATGTTTTGCAGAAAGTGAAGCACAAGTGGCTTTGGAGCATATAAATAGACATCCTTCACTCCTTCAAGAAGACATATAACTGAAAACTATGTTGGAATGTATTTTACCTATCAGTCTACAAAACAACCTTTCAAAAATTTATAACTCAGTTATGGTAGAGATACAGAAAACACATCCTTTTCTTCTGGATCAAGAGATAGCATGTTGGCATAGGATTGAGAAAAGACACCTTGACAATACAGAGGAATATTGCAACAGGTGATATAATTCATTCCACAATTTTACTAAGAGTTTACCTGAGAGGTTTATTTGCATACATGTAAATGAATATGTACAAGCATACACTTGTATAACACTGCAGATTTGTTTCTCAAAGCAAATATTTGTACGTCACCCAATTTTCAACTATACGCAACTGGTAAAACAAATTATATCCCTAAAAACGCTATTTAAAGATTTGAATAGATCTTCAAAAGAAAAGGCAGGTTCATAACAGCTTCCTGAGTTACCATCATGAAGGGGTGGGATGTGTGTGCATGTGTGTGCTTACATCCTCTATTTAAAAAAAATAACAACTGAAAAGAAAAAAAAAGAAAACTAGGGAGACTGATAACCCTTAAGAAGGGAAGGGGACAGGGCATGTGATGGGCAGAGAAAGAAGGAAAACATTTCAACACTTGCCTTTTATATTTTTAAAATATTTGTTGCATGCTTATTAAACAATAGATTTTTAACTAACACAACTTGTAAAATGAGATGAATATTCTCACTCTACTGTAATAATACAAAATTGAATTTTCTGAAATATAACCTAGTTCTGTTATGCATTTATAAGCCTAAAGTGACACAGAACACATGTACTTTTTTTTTTTAATGTTAGGTTCTGGCCCGCTGCAAGCCGAGATCCACAGAAAATGCACTCCCAAGACTCCCTATCAGCCTGCTAATGCCCAAATCCAATAAGCGCTTTTCAGTCCTCTCATTTGAATTCCCTGCAGTGTCCCACCCTGCCGTCCTCTGCTTCATTACGCAAACACTGCCTCTTTGTTGGTGCATGCTGGCTATGGAGTCCTGGCTCTTAGGCCTTCTGACGTCCAGGCTCCCTTCCATCCCTCACACTCACTCTCTCTTGAGTCCTAGAGACAGTTGAAAAAGGAGATTTTTTTTCAATTGCCTTTCCAGGTCAAATGTCCTAACACTTAACACACTGGATGGGGCTTGTGATACTGACTGTCTCCAGCTTTTTTAGGATCAAAGGAATCTTTTGAAAAAAAGGAATGGTCATGTTTGATTGAAGAAGCAGAAAATAATTAGAAGTCTATTGTCTTATTTCTGTATAGCTACTGTTCTGTGTTGGGGGAGGCACATATGGTACCTAGAAATTAGGATAAGGATTTGAGCAGAGGCACAGTTTCTCACAGTTTCTGGATTATCTGTTATTCGGGTTCCAACTTCATTCCTGGGGGATCTTGACTGAATATTAAATTTTATCTGGGTGAATCGTGATGACAGCTGTATAACACCTGTTTGTCTCTTGAAAAATGAAGGAGACATCATGATAGTACTCAATTCCTGGGCAATATTCAGGTGGTTAGAATTGTAAAATCACTTTAAATCTTTTCTGTATCCACATTCTTCAATCTGTTACTAATATTTCATATGGAAGATTCTAGAACACTGAATCCAGAATCAGGAATTTGACTTCTAGTCCCATTTTTGGTGCTAATTTTATCTACACTGTGTCTACATTTTCGGAGTTTCAGTTTCTTTACTATAAGTTGGAAGGTGAAAATTTGGTTTCTAAAATTCTTTCTCATCTAATTCTTAGCACCCAAGTGCTCTGAGGAACAATGCCTTATGCCTGTCTACTCCAAAGCCTAATGGCCAAAGTGCTGCTATGGGTACACACTGGAAAGCTTTTCTAAAGATCAGAATTAGAAGTTTCACAGCATAAGAAATATGCAAGCCTGCTTCATGATGACACTTAGAACTTTTTTTTTTTTTAAACACAGTACCCACTTCTTTTAGGACAAAAACAATTCAAAAGACATGAGAAAACTCTCCTTTTGCAGATTTATCTAATAAACATGGCTAGTTTCTAGTATTAAGAAATAAATCCCGAAGTACATAGACCAGAAATAAGTTGATCAACAGAAATACACAGGGTCACTATATATAATTTTCTACCCCTTGACTGAAGCTCCCAGAAATTTTGTTCCTTTCTCTGAACAGCTTTTTAAAACATATATTTTCATCCATTCATGCCTGATCTTCACTTTTTATAACATGTCAAATCTTATTTTTGAAGGAATCTTTATATGTTTATTGGTATTTTTCTATGCTTTAGCCATCAAGGCACTTTCATGATTCTCAAATTATTTCAGGTTTATGTGTGGTAAGAAATTTAAATGATCACTGTAATGTAGCAGAAAAAACTACTTACTTTGGGGAAAGCATGACTTGAATGTAAAATCAGTTTGTCTATTGACCAGTTATGTTTCTGTCCTCAAGTCATACTCTGAGACTAATAAAATTGTTATAAACATTTTATGGAAAAATGAAACGCTACTTTGAAAGCTTCAATTTTAACACCAGCACTATCGTTGCTGCTATTTCTATGTGGAAAACTGCACCGTAGAAGTAGGAAGTCCGTCACAGTTGTTTTATAAGTAAATAGAATATACTACAAGAAGACACAAAGCAGTTTTAAGTTAAAATAAGAAGATTGGAATTAAATTCAAAGCCATGGGACTCCCATAGTTCAGCTCTAAATATTGAATTGGATGGCAATTCTTATGAGAAGAAATTCTCACATAAAAATGATGGGACAATGTTTATTCAAGTGCTTCCCAAAGGAACATTAGTACCAGCCGAATGCACCCATGGTGCGATACAAGAGAACTGCCCTAATTGTATTGTTGTCATTCATGAAAGATCTATTTCTATGAATAGGGGGAACCTAATTAGGGTCTCTGAATAAAAATTCAGATTCCATATATTTTCCCTCTGACCATTCTGTGTGGTATCCACAGGCAACTACATTGAAATCAATGGAGACTTGACCCACTGGGGAAGTTTAATGACCAGAAAATGTTAATGAGTTAGAAACATATATCCTCTTCTATTAAGATGAAGAAGCATCATAAGAGAATAATTAACATTAGAATTTCAGGTTTGCTTGTTAAACTATTGTACCATAATTTAAGAATATAAGACAGAAAGGTAGAAATACAAAATACTTGAAAAATTTAACCATTGTAGTGTTTTGTAGAAAATGAGTAAGCTGAAAGGCTTCTTGAATATTCTCTTCTAAAATGCCTACACTACTTTAACCAATACTTACTCTAGGCCTGAAAATGAGGACTAAAGCAACTAAAGTGGCTTCAGGTGTAACTGTGCGAAGCTGAGACTGGGTAAGTGTGATTGTCCATGACAATTTGGACTTTCTGAAGGTGAAGGTTTTGCTGGAGAAGGAGCACTCTGTATGATTTTATTTACAATCTCTGTTTGTCTCACTAGATCCATGCCAGCAGTTCTCCCCAATGAAATATGGGTAGAAATAATCAACTACTGGCCAAGATGTTGAAAAAAAAAACATTTTTTCTCCTTTCACTTGCTAAGGAACATTAAATAAATTGCCCAGTTACCAGGTAGAAAAATCTATATTCCTAAAGCTGAGGAGGAGGAAAATCATCTGTCCACTTATCAGTGTGAGGAACACTGAGGAACAAACACAGTATGAATTTGCTTCATATTGTGTAGAATACCTAGCATTTAAAGTTATAGATTAAACATTATAAACTAATAAAATAACACAATTCTCAGGCAAATAGCCTTAAAAACAGTCTGATAGTATGTGCTGGGAAGTTAGCCAGATTTCTTAATATTTATCCATGGTTAATACAAAATTTTGTTAATGTATACATGAAAAATTTCTAAGTGCTACTACAGAATCAAACTGTAAGTGCTATTGACATTGTCACATACCTGTTTCCCTTCCGGAAAACTTATTTCTTACATTCTTATTCACCCATTTGTCCACTCACACAAACTCTAAACATTCATCGTTCCCGCGTCCGATCTTCCTGTCAGATTGAACCCTCACCTCTGATACTTTGTTCTCTCAGTGTTCGTCATAGACTGACAAAGAGATCCGTGCTTCTGAATTATATCACGTTCAGACAGAGTAGAAGGCTTATGAAAGGAAACATGTTCCTCAAATGAACTAAGAGGAAAGCACAATGACTGTCAATTTTTCATACAATCTTATTATCAAACTGTCATCCTTCAAACAAGGTGGGGGAAAATCTTATGTTCCACACTGGGAGATTTATTTACAAGAATTTCTGCTTCATGGGTGCTTACTTGGAGCAAATAGTCTGTTTCATTTCATTCTTGAACATAAGGTTGTCTAGAAAGTAAGAGAAAAATGTAAGAGGGAGAGGAGACTAAGAGAGCTGAGATGGGAGAGAGAGAGAGTGAGAGAGACAGAAAGAGAGCGAGATAGCTTAAGAGGAAGAACAAAAGACACTTAATGGAAACTGAATTCTTACTATGTTTCAGCAACAATAGTGTAGATCAAATTGTTATGACATTCAGTGACACCAATTTAAAGAAAAACTGGAACATAAACAAAGGACTATAAGACTGTAGTTCAGTCCTAGCCATTGAGGAGAGCAATGTCTTCGCTAAGTAAACTGACTAGCCATTCATTTTCCTAGCATAGAGAAGGCTGTCACCATTTCAGTCCAAGAAACATGCGACAGAGCAGGAGAGCCAGCTATGCAAAATAAAGGATTTGAGCAGGTGCAATTCCAGTGAAATCTGACCAAAATATTGCTATGTGTATGATCAATGTAGCGGTTCATCGCTGGTTGAAATTGGTGAAAGAGAATACAGAGAAGTAGATGTCTAGAAATTTTCTACTTAACCCCAAGCTCCGGAGAGAGAATCCTTCACAACACCAAGGAAAGTTTGCGGCAGGAAGTGGGCAAGCCGCTGTTGAAGACAAAAGGATTTTCAATAACTAGGTCACAATGATTTCTTCTTAAATCTGAGCTTTTGTAAGAGACATAAGTCAGACGTGAGAGAGAATTCTGAAGGATAGATGCAAAGTACACCAGGAAATAAAAATTCTTTGTCCTTTTAAGGAAGTACTTAATTTAACTCTATAACGATAAAACAATAGCAGCTAGCATTAACAGTACAGTGGACATAATGATCTTTGGTATAACAGCCTCACTAGAAACTACCGTCATAACTTAGTGTTTTAAAATATCACCACTTAAAATATTTTAATTACTAAAAAGTAATTAAGTATATTACTATGCTATACTATGCATTTGTGGGGCACAATATGATGGTTTGACTGTCTATATATCATAGAAGTATAAACACTTATAGTGAGACTTAAAAACTTACTATTTATCAATTTGGAAACATACTGTATGCCATACTAACCATAGTCATTCTCCTGTGGAATAAATCACTGATGCTTATTCTTCTTTATCCCAACTTTGTATCCTTTGACCAAAATCTCACCTTTCTTCATCCTTATTAACATCCTGTCATCCCCAGCCTCTGATGATCACCATTCTATTCTCTGCTTCTGCTAGCTGGACTTTTTTTTTTTTTTTTTTTTTTTTTTTTTTTGAGACAGGGTCTTGCTCTGTGGTCCAGGCTGGTCCTGAATTCACTTCAGAGCCCAGGCTGGCCTTGGACTCACGGCTATCCTCCTGCCTCAGCCTCCCGAGTGCTGGGATTACAGGCGTGCGCCACCATGCCCAGCTCCAGCTGGACTTTTTAATCTGTCCTTCTCAAGAATATAAATGTTGTTGTTAATTGTAGGCCTCCTGTTGTGCAACAGAGCTCTTGAACTTTCTCCTACCTACCTAAAATTTTGTATTCTTTAGCTAGCAGCTCCCTAACCATCCTCAAGATCAACTACCCTACCTCCTAGGGTGGCTGTCTTCTTGGGGTAAACATTGTCTTATTCTAAATATAAGAGAGTTCAGGAATTATTTTTCTTCTGTGCTTAGCTTATTTCATTACTGTAAATTACTGCCTTCAGTATCATATCGTGCATACATGCTAACAATTCTTAGCATTTGATGGACATTTAAATTATTGCTATTTCTTGGCTCTGGTGACTAGTTCTGCAATAAATATGATAGTGCAGACAACTCTTAATATACTGATTTCATTTTTCTTTGTATGTATACTGAGTATGAAGATTGCTGGATCATATCACGGCTCTCTTTTTATTTTTTGATAAACCTCCACATAACATTCCATTAAGGTGTTTCTAATTTATATTCCCACCAACAGGGTGCAGGTTTTTCCTTGCCTCCATGTTCTCAGAATCAGTTATCGTCCGGAGTCTTTTTATAACAGTCATTTGTATGAGGGTGAGGTGAAATCTCATTATGGTTTTAGTGTGCATTAAATGTGCATTTTTCTGATGACATGTTATTAAACATTTTTGACATATCTATTATATATCATTAGAGAAATGTCTATTTAGATTATTTTAACTGAGCTATATTTTTGATATTGGGTTTTTTGGGATCCCCTAAATGATCTGGCTACTAACCTTTATCAGATGTAAATACTGCAGATTTCTTCTTTTCTGCAGACTTTCTGTTTATTTCTTCAGATTTTTTTTCCTTCACTGTGCAGAAACCTTTTGGTGCACTGTAACACCATATGTATGTTGTTGGAGTTGTGGCCGTTGCCTGTGCTTTGGGAACTTGCCACAGTAATCCCTGTCCATTGCAGTGTCCTGAAGTATTTTTTTTTAAATTTTTTTAGTAGCTTCATAGATCCAGGCTGCATATTTAAATCTTTAATCCATCTTAAATTGGTTTTTGTTATGGGTCAGAAATTGTTATAGTTGTATACTACATTTTAAGGCCAGGTGGTGTCATACCTTCAGCTCTGTTCTCTTTTAATCTGGATTGTTTTGGCTATTAGGGGTCTTTAAAGACACAAATTTTAAGATTTTCTTATATTTCTGTGAAATAGACCACTGAAATTTTAATAAGAATTACATTGAACATCTGTTTTATTTTGGAAAGTACAGACATTTTGACAGTATTAATTTTCTGATCCATGAACATGGGAAATCTTTACTTATTTGTGTTTTCTTTAGTTTTAGAGGTGTAGGTATATAAATCTCTAACACTTTTGATTAAATTCATTAGGTGTTTTCATTTTGTAGATTTTGTGTGAGATTATTCTCTTGGTTTCTATTTCAGATAGTTTGCTTTTAGTATATAGAATCTGCTTATTCCTGTATGTTGATTTTGTACTGCACTAAATTCATTTATTAGTTGTGACAGTATTTGCGGTTGATTCTGTAAGGTTTTCTGTATGTTTGACCATGTCATCTAAAATGAGGGCAATTTAGCTCTTTGTGTTTAATTTAAATGACTACATTTGTAAGGATAAAAGTGGGTATCCTCACCTTGTTCCTGATCTCAGAAGAAAAGTTCAGCTTTTTCTTGGTTAATATAATGTCAGCTGTGAGACTGTCACCTTGGTCATTTACTATGCTGAAGTTCATTTTTTTATGCCTAAATTATAGAGACTTTTAATTATAAAAGCACTTTGAATTTTGTTAAATGCTTTTCTTCTGCTTCAGTTGAAGTGATCACATGGTACTTTATCCTTGCCTCTGTTGATCTGGCGTGTCACTTTTGTAGAATTTCACATTAACCACTAATGAATTCCTGAAATAAATTCCACCTACTCATAGTATGTAAACTTTTTATTATGATGGTTAATTTAGTTTCCTAGTATTTTGTTGACTACTTTTTCTTTTATGTTTGCCATGGATATGGGATTGTAGTTTATTTTTTCTTTTTTATAGTGTTCCTTTATGTATTTTGTGTCAAAGTAACACTGGTTTCATAAGATAAGTCCAAAAACACTTCCTGCTTTGTTCAACATTTTGGAAATTTTGAGAAAAATTGAGTTTAATTATTTCTCAAGTGTTTGGTAGAATTTAGCTATAAAGCAATCAAGTCCTGAATTTTCTTTAATTGGAAACATTTTATTCTATCTCCTTAATCATTATAGGTCTGGCACAATTTGATGTCTACAAAATTCAATATTAGCAGTGTGCATTTATATAGGAATCTATCCATTTCTATGTTGTTAAATATCTTGGTATATATCAACAGTTATTTACCATAGTTTCTTACGATCTTTGTAGTTCTATATATCTATATATTCATATATTCATATATATATATAATATATAGATATATAGAACTATTAGTTTCAAGATTATAGGCTATAGCAAATATACATCATTAAGTCCCTCAATCCAGATTATTCATTCAACACATATATTTCATATTGATGTAATACAAGTAAACATGATTATACAGTAGATGTAGCAAAAAATACTTCATCTACTCAGCTGTTGGAAATAGAAATAGAATTATTACTTAACTTTGTCACAAGCTACTATGCTCTGAATATAAAGCATTTATATGAATGGTATGACAGTAAAATTATTTTAAAGTTTATATTGCCCACTGATGTGAGAGTTTAAGCTTTGAAATGAAGCCCTCTTCCTTTAAAAAAAAAAATCTCTTGTGAAACAATATCACTATGTGAAATCTTACTAACCACCTCTCAAATCTGACTAGGAGAGCTCCAAGTGTATCAGATAATGGCCACCCAATATTAATCAACATTTGCAACCACAATAATTTAGAGAAATTGAAGATATAAAACTTTTTGATCTGTATTAAAACACAAATTTAACACTAGTTTTGAAAATGTTAATATTTCACTACTTGTTCTTTCAATGTATAAGAATAATAACAAAGCCTTTCTTCACCGGCTTTGTTTGCAAAATGTATTCTTCCAATGCATTCTTGTGAAAGTGAGAGTGAGAACTGCGGTCAGCTCTATTTTTTCAACTTCGATATGACTCAGATTTAGAGCACTAGCCACTTATTAAAGTCAACCATGTCACCCTAAATAATGACAGAAGGTCCGCTTTTCTTGTCATTGCCCTTGAAATTTCACAAAGAGTCTGCACCAGTTACAACGGTCTCTGGTGAGTCCTTGCAGTTTGCCTACCATATGCCTACCTGTAACATTGGCTGTGGTGGGCTCCATTGTGATTGTGTGGGGTCCTAAGCATGTTATCCACAAGGCCATACTTTAGGAGCCTTATTTTGAGAAATCTGAGCTGGTGTTGGTCCAGTACTCTGTTGGTCATGATAATTTTTTAGATGTTAGAGTGAGCTTTCAACTGTAACTAAGAATGCAGTGTCTTTGGTAGGATAATATACAATATGGAAAAGTAAATATAATACTAAATTATATTGCTCTAAATATTTCAGAGAAAAAATTTTAAGTCTTACTTCTAAAACTCATTAGGAAGGAATCTAGATTAAAAACAAATGCAAAAAGCAGGCTATACAAAAGTAAAGTTAGGACTTGGTGGAGAATTGATCCAGAGAGGGAAAAAAATGCCTGAAGAAGGGAACTATAACACATTATTAGGAATGGAATAATCTTGTATTGAACATGAGCTTGTGAGTTTAACTTATTTTTCTTTGCAGTAAGTTAGGAGAGGTGAAGGCTGTAAGAACTGTTTAGAAACCACTTAAAAGATGTTGTAGTAGGACTACAGAGTGGAAAGTTAGTATGTACTATTTAATTAGTCTAAATTAGTTTAGGCAGGATCAGCAAATTGAAAGCTGGCCAGGAAGCTCTGCAACTTCTAAATCACACTCTGGAAGCATCAGACACATCACAGAAACTTGTAGGATGCAGACTTCTAGGCTTCATTCTAAATTCTCTTGCGAAAGTTGGGGTAAAAACCAAGAATCAGAATATTTGCTTTAGAGACAGATGTTCTGAGGAACACATTTAAATAGTATGACAAATTTGTCATTTCCTATTAAAACAAGAAAGGGAACTGGCTTGGGGAGTAAAATGAATGAAAATTGCCATGAAATGTGAAATGTAAATTTGCCTTATTTTCCAGCACTGCCAAAGTTCTGTAAGCAAAGCAGCTGTGCTTGAGTATTTATAAGCACACATTTGCATATATGTGTAGGGCATACACTTGGTTGCTTTAAATGTTGACTTTTCGTGTTAGAAGCATTGAAGCTGGTTCCAGAAGGTAACTACGTGATATGTTTATGGCTATCAGGATGGGTGAGGACTTTGTTGCCTGGCTTCTGGGCAAGGGCAGCAGTAATAAAAGAGTGAGCTTGAACAAGGTCCTTAACTTCATGGTACCTCGGATGTCTCATCCATAAAACAGGTTCGGTGATTATAATTATAGCACAGGGATTACCAGGGAAAGTAAATTGTTCAATATAATAAAATAATGGTTCCTAGAGTATGATAAGCCCTCAAGCATTTGCCCATTATTGTAATCACTTGATAGATAGATGCTGAAATGAATTAAACTGGTGAACTATGATAGCAAATGGGGAACCAAGGCATTACTGCTTAACTTGAAGAAGAAGCTCCGAAGGAGAGTAGAATAAACAAAATTAAGGTAAAATCAGAGCGAAGGCTGCATTCTGGTCTTCAGTTTTGCCTACTTCCTAAGTTACTTACTTGCACATTTACTTTGAGTTAGCTTTTTCAGGTGTTATGAATCATTCGGTCTGTTTTTAAAAGAAAGAAGAATTGATCAGGAATAATTGATTAGAAATAAGTTCAATAAACTAGAAAAAAAAACTTCTTTCTCCGAATTTTTGGTTTGTTTGTTTTGGGATATATGCATCTCCTACTTTCTATTCTTTCCCGAATATTGTTTTTCCCAAGGTCATGGTTAAGATTCTTTTAATTTTTCAGCTTCGGCTTTTTCTTTTCTGTATTTTTAACACTTAGCACAATTTTTAAAGTAATTTTACCCAGGGTACAAAAGAAAACCACAAAAGTTCATGAAATAATGCCTGCTTACTTAGTCCGATGTGGCCAGTAGCTAGTACCAGGCTTGAAGGAGAAATTTTTTTTTGTTTATTTGTTTTTTGTTTTGTTTTGTATTTTTACTTCAAAATAACTATCGGTAGTAAAACTCCAATTTTGAGTGTGGGGTCTGATATAAGTTTTCATACCATGAAGAAAATAGAAAATCAGGGGTCAACAGGCCTGCATATCTGAAGCCAAGATTTGATTGATAGAAGGAATTAAAACTCAAGGAGAGAAACAAAAGTTTCTCTTTCAACACCATAAGGCAACAGAAAGACCAGCAGCAAAGATGTACAGATGTCAGCACTAGGTGATGAGATCCCAGATCTGGAGTGGAACCTAATTATAAGCTCTTTTGTATGGAACATATATAGCTGTTCATAAATTTCTGTTTGTATCTAAATTGGACCAGCAACTAGAATAGGTTAGAGCCTCAGTGGATCTTTCAACAATAGGTAGGGAGGTGTTATCCATAACTTAACAATGTGTGTTTTATGTTAAATAACTTGAATGGTTATAAGAGCTGCTTCAAGTGCTTTAGTTAATTGAATAATGTTTAATTTTTCAATTAACTAGAAAACTGAATCACTGAGAGGGTTTTTACAAAGGAGAAATGCATTATAAAACATTATTATGTTTTAGGTTAGAAGCAAAATATAAAAATAAGAATGACATTCAAAAACCTATTATTCTAAGATTTGCAATTTTAATGGCTAGTTTAATTTTAATTTTATGCCCATGAAACATGAACATTGATTCTTTTCCAAGGGTATAAAAATTCTCACATATTTATATACATAATTTTAATAATAAATAACTAATGTATTCTCTTCGTTGTTGTAAGTATCTTGCTTTCTTGCTTTCATTTTTAAGATTTAATGTTTTTTAAAAACTGCTCATTTTTACTAACTTAATCTACAAAAAATTAAACTGTAACAATTCAGGAGTACTAAACTTTATGATATATTACTGCAAAGTTTGTCTCCTGGCAAGAAGCCGGAAGGGCTGGTATTAACGGGAGAATGATGATTCTGAGAGAAACTCAGCTCCGGGCATTGTGAATCATCAAGCCCTAAAACATTTATAAATGAATGAGAACGTTTGGAGCTGACAAGAATTACGAGTCTCATTATAGCACTGTAATTTCTTCAGCAATACCTCAGAGGGGTATAACACCTCCTAAGAAAAGTGGTTAAGATTGCATTACATTATTTTTCTGGTAATTGGCTATGGTCAAGGTGGACTACAGTCTATATCTTTGGGGGTACAAGGGGCAACATATCCCTGCATGTAAATTTTTCCATCAGTAAGGAAAGATCATGCAAGATTTTTCTATTCTAGGGGCCAAGCGTCAAGGTTGACCTTCAAGAAATCATAATTGGCCCTAGCATTTCCAACTGTTTCATTTCTTAAGTCAATGTTCAGATAGGCCGTAATGTTCCTGTTAGCGTTCACTGGCCAAGGCCAACACAAACTCAGTGACATTAATAAGTGTATTTCCCAGAAAAAGAGGATCGTACAACTTGATTAATTATAAGGGTTGTGAAAAGGGAAAAAAAGTTGTGTGAACTACTTAATGAGTGTAAATAATACAGCATTAACACCTCTTAAATTTCCACCTTTGCCACACAGCTCAGGCTAAAGGAATTTTACCAATTGGGTAGACTGCAAAGGAGAGTGAGAAAGTAACTAGAAGCCTGTGTTATCAAATATTCACTAGAAAAAATTACATAATTTTCTAATAAAAAACTTATCAAAGTATAGATTTAAGCACTTGGATATATCTTTACTGTCAGATTTGTTGTTATATTTTTGTATTACAGAAATATTTTTAAAAATACCTGTGATAGATTAGCTATAAATGTGTTAGGAACCCCTAACACACCACACACACACACACACACACACACACACACGCACACGAGTTCAGTATGTACATCTATCTATCTATATATTCATCCATCCATCCATCCATTCATCCATCCACCTGCAATCTTTTACCCACGGTGATGAAGACAAAGAGAGATCACTGGTAAAATATGTGGCATGGTACCGCCATGGAGGCTACTGAACTTTTTCTTTTGTTTCCTGGGAGAAGGGATGAAGGTTAAGTTGCATCCAGTCAGGTGAGGTCATGTGACCAAAAGCAGATTCCCTACATATGAGTTCGGTGACACTATCACTTCAACTTGATCAGTGATAATCCGCTCACTCACTTTCCTCAGCAGCTGACTATGATCAGCCAATGGGCAGTGCACCAGGTGACTGCCACTAAAACTCTGTGCTGACCCACATTTTATGTAATATAACAGATGCATTTTCCTTATTTTTGTGTTTTAGGTGTTCCTAAAACATCTTTTCCTTACTTTTATTTTTTACTGATATTTTAAAATTATTTGTTATAGTTTTAACCCATTCTGGAAAATTAATTCTAAATAAAGTTTTGTTAAAAATACAAAATATGATAATAAAATATTCTTGTTTAAGCCACAGGAAAAAATTGAAGATGTGGTTTTTATTTTCTTCTTGAGCCCTCTGTTAGTGGACAACTTTCTCAGAGATCCATGGATTTCACTAATTAGAAGATAATGCTATTAGAAAGATAACTGTTGAACTAAATTAAGAAATTCTTAGAAGAAAGCACATTCACGAACATGGTCTTGGCAGATACTTTAGGGCACAAATCCAAACACTGTTTGGATCTCATTCCCCTGATTTATTTACTTTCTCGGCTGTAGTTTTCTATTGTTGCTTCAGCCTCTCTGTCTTCTGATTCCACTATTATTCCTAAACATTAATATCCAGTTTCTGGCTGCACAACATTAGAACATCCCTGTTTTCCATCTTTCTTCCTGTTTCTATTGCAATTGGAAGAGGACGTCAGGTGGTTTGCTGAATGACAGCTACTATTAGTGGGTAGAGCTTAGCACATTCCTGTGAATCTGCTACACTACCCAGACTGTCTTAGAGTCCACAAAGTACGCTGCCCTTTTTGTGCCCACTAGCTCCGATATTTTGTTTCTGTGAGGTCTGTCAGTATAGTAAATCTGAGTTCATCACAGAGTCCACTAAAGAACTCAAAAAGGAAAAAAAAAAAAAAGCAATGCTTTTTCCTGAAAAGTTGCCACTGAACATTAAGCTCCTTTTTGGTACACTTAAACTATAAGGGATGAATTTGCCAATCATCTATAATATTCCTAATGAGTTTATAAAATTAGATTCGCTTTTGCAAATCGTGAGTCCTACACATTTGTCAAGGAAGAATTCATGGAATGCTTCCCAGGGAGTTTCACATCCACCTAAAAACATATGTGGTAAAGTTTTAAGTAAGAGCTCCTCTGAATATGACTCTATGATCATATGAAAGTAGTGTATATGTAATTGGGCCAGAATAAACTCTAAAAACACAAGCAAATTCTCTAGTTGTGAAAAAAATATAGGAAACTATTTTCATTACATGGAATGGATTTTTTTTCTTATCTAAGAACATTTTCAGCAGAGAAAAACTGCTAAATTTAGTGGATCTCAAGATTTTTCATTCATCGCAAGTTACCATGAAGAGGGAAAGTACAAGTTCCAGGTGAGAACAGGTTATTTGCTTTGCACCTGTCTCAAAAAGTGTAACACCAAGGTCATATGCAATAATAATAATGAAATGAAGCTCACAGACAGAACAGTAAACACAAGAAATAAGCCATATAACTACACAAAATTATTCCATTTGTGCATATTTCAAATTAATCTATTTCATTAGGAAATGTATAATTCAGTGGCTAAGAAATAAATAAAAGCAGTGATTATTTTATCTATTTTCAAAACACTTATATCAGATATTGTTTTAGTTCTCTGCACAAAATAACTCACATTTTCTTCAACATTATCATTATCGCCACATTTTTTAACCTCTAGGGAATGTGACACTGTGACTGGAGAAAGGAACGTGAGCACTGTCCTAGATACTAGCAGTAAAAGGCATTAATCTCTTGTGCATTTACTTTACTTCAAATCACATATGTGTTTTATTTACCCACTTGAATCTTTTGTATGTTTCACATTAAAAATAGTACATGATTAAATGAGCTTTTCATAGGATGTAAAGGAGAAAAAAGTTAGCATGAGGAAGACTGAAAGATGAAGACAGGGGAATGGAAGGTGAACAGGTAAAGTGGAGACACTCAGCATATGTCTGAATGACCACACTAAATGATATCTAAGCAGCAAAACCAACAAAAACAATTTACATAGAGGCCAAGGAAAAGGACACATTCTGTCAGTAATGAACTTAAGAATGTGTTGGTTATGACAGTTTTGCTGATTTTCTGAACAGAAAAGAGCATTGACTATTTGAAAATAAAAATGAGAAAAATTTGTCATAAAAGAAGTTGATGACTCATACCTCAGTCCCAAAACTTTAGACATTTGAAGCTTAGACAGCTGGTAGCCAGACAGACTTTCAACGAACCCTTTGTCAACTCAGTGTGGCCTAGAAACTGTCATTGTCAATAATTTTGTAAACCACTTACCTGGCAGGGGAGATACCATGATCACGAAGGTGGTTTTCCCAGGGCGAGGCTTATCCCTTGCACTCCGGATGTGCTGACTCCTGCAGTTTCCCAAAACGCGGGAAACTTGACCACATAATTTGTGGTAGAGGGGGACTGTGTTCGCGATCTAAAAAATAATAATAATAATAATAATAATAATAATAATAATAATAATAATTTTGTAAACCAGCACCCATGCCTAAAATTAACCAGATTCAGGAATGACAAGAAAGGCTTTGCACTTCAGACTCAAGTCTGCGAAAATCAAGAATAAGCTTTACCAAGAATCACAAGGATTTTTCCTCCAGAAGATGCTGTCCCATTTCATGAGCAGAATTTATTTTAAATAAAAAATTAACCCTCAATTTTAGAGCAATCGATACTAAAAACTACATTAGAAAAGAAATATCTTAAAAATAATTATATTAGCTCTGGCTCAGAGAACACTTGATAAATAAAACTTCAGTTTAAAAGGGAAAAGATCTAGATTCTTTCATTGAAATTTTGATTGTCAGCTGGCATAAAGATTCAGGATTATCAGATGTGCACTGTTCATTCTGTTTCCACACTTGTTGATAAATGCCAGACTTTTGCCCTCTCCTGAGCTCAGCAATATTGTAGCTAGGCATTTACTAATGCGGAGTCCGGTCTGCTGCAGGATTTTCTCATTTTGTGCCATGAGTAGGTTTGAGATCAAGAGGAAAGTGATGAAGTTAGACTGAATTCTACAGAGCTTTTGGCCCTCATGTAGTTTTGGACCAGCAAGAGAACGACCAAAGCCATACCAAGTGAATATCTTTGTCTTACAGAGGCCATGAAAAGCTAAAAGAAAGGGAGGCACTGGATTGGCTCAAGGAAAGACCCCAGCGCACTACCAAACATGTGTGCGATTAATTATCACTAATCTTATATTTTTGAAAGCACAAAATCCAAAATCAAGGTGCTAGTAGCATTCTGCTGCCTCCTAAGGCTCTGGACAAGAATGCTTACTCTCCTCTTCAAGTTCCTGGTAGCACCAGGCATTCTTTAACCTGTGGTTGTGCAACTCCAAGATGCCTCCATGTTTACTTGGGCTTCTTCTCTGAAATTCTCTGTGCCTCATATTTCTCTTTCCTTTCTCCAAAGAGTGTATTATTGATCAAAGATCCATACCAAACCCTAAATAATTCGGTCTTAAGATTCTTACCTAAAGACCCTCCTTCCAAATGAGATCACATTTACAGATCCTGGAGGTTAAAGCTTGGGTCTAGCTTTGGGGGAATATTCAACCCACTACAACACCTCAATATAGTTCAGAGGGAGCAGGAGGGAGTGCTGCATGGCACACCATAATTCTTAAAGGGTGCTGAAAATATGCAATGTGACTGCCTAAACAAGGACTTTTGAAATAGCAGAAAAATTTTAGAATACTGCAAGGGAAATTCTAATAATAGCCTAGAACTAAAAATACTACTGTATCTCACCACTATTCACATGGAGAGGAGAGGAAGAGAGTTCAAGGAAGTGAATATATTTAAAATTGTTCATTTGTTAGAGAGTTGGTGAAAGCAATGAGAAAATTGAAAAAAATGAACATCTTGATGATGAAGGCTTATTTTCATATATTAAACACCTAAGTGCTGAATGTGAGACCAAAAATAGAAATATAAAGTTAAATTTGAATATTTCCTAGAAAAATGTGATTTTTATTTAAAATTTCCCAGTTTAATCCTTGGCCATTAGAGAAATGCAAATTAAAATGACACTGAAATTCCATCATATTCCAGCATAAATGATGATCAAGAACTCAAAAAATAACAAATGTTAATGCTGTGAAAGAAAAAAGAATCCTTTTGCATTGTTTTTTCTTTCTTTCTTCTTCTTTAAACACTTCCACATTTCTGATGGGACTGGGAACTAATACAAATACTATGGAAATCAGTATGGCAATTCCCCCAAAAAAGTAAGAATAGAAATTCCATTTGATCCAGCTGTTGCTTCCCTGAGTATCTTCTGAAAGAGTTAAATACATCATATTTTAATGATACACAGATACTTACCTTTATACTAGCACAACGCAACTCATAAAAGTGATGGATGAGTCCTGGAAGCCGCCTACATATCCAACAAAACAGTTTAAAAATGTGGCATGTACAACAATGCGGCACTATGCCATAAAGAAGGACTAACTGGAGTCACTTGTAGAAAATGGATGCACCTTGAGACCACAGTGCTAAGTGGAATAAATCAGGCTCAGGAGGTCAAATATTTCATGGATTCTCTTATATGGGAGACTCAAAATGTAAATATTTTAAAAAGCAAAATGAAGAGAGATGATAAAAAACAAGGAGATAGACTTTGAGAAATTAGGAAGGTGATCTGGGGACAAAGGCAGACACGCGGTTGAGGAGGGGAAGAAGATGAAGAAATGATTTGAGATGTGATATGTATATATACCAACTCCCTAAGTTTAATGTAATCATCACGCATTGGAAGTGCAGACTAATAAAAATAATAATTATGGGAAAAAAGAGTAAAATTGAAAAAACCAATATTTTCACTTGGAATATATCCAAGAACTCATTTCCACATGAGTTCCTGCCCTGCCTTTTTAAAAACTGTGAGCAATTTGAAGCAGAGACAAATTCATTTAATAGGCATTCAACTTTTTCATTGATAGTTAAAAATTCTTGTGACCATGTGTAAATAAAAGAAAATAAATTAAAATAATAATCACTATGTAGTAAGAAAGAAAACCATATTAAAATAATTAAGATCTCTTTCTTCCAGAGGGTTTATTTTTTTTTTTTACATAGAATCTGGTCTCGACAGCACAAAAGTGAAGAAAAAAATTACTTTATTTTAAAATTAAACATGATTCGTGGGAGACCTTCATACATTAAGACTAATACCCAGAGAAAGGTTTTGATATAAAAATTGCTACTGCATGGCAAGTAATCAGAAAAAACACTTTTCAGAGAGTTGCATATTAAAGACAATTTTAAAATAATGATTAGAAACAACGATCTAAAATGACTCATTTAATTGGCTTGACATCTGAAACCACAACTCTGAAGAAGAATTTTAAAATACTCTGATATTAAAGTAGAATTTAGACTTCTGAAGTAATATAGCTGGAAATCATCAGAAGTGTGTAATAGTTACAGTACATAATGAAGTTAGGCTTTGTGTTTTCATGAATGAAGAGAAAATAAATAATTTGGTGCCAAGAACAATTTACTGGATAACTGTGATCAGCTCTGACTGTCCAATGACTAATTCTCAGAATTAACATTTATAATCTTGTTATATTACTTGACCTATGACAGTAAGTGGTAAATCTGTTTTAACATGTTTTATGAAATAATAGAAAAAAGAAGCCCCTCAAATTCCTTCTGTCAGACCTCTGTAGATTGCTGATGGTCTGAAGATTTGTAGGCAGATTTAACAAGTGTATCTTGAGTTTTCAGAATTCTACTAATGTTGCAGGGGAAAAAAAAAAGTGATAAAGAGATACTGGGAAAGGGTTGGAATTTGTAATGCTAATTCCAGCTGCAGGCAATCTCAATAAAACTAAGGTCAAAGCACCAGATCTATCTGGAGGAACTGCCTAATTATGTAAGAGTCAGTACTTTCTTCTTTCTTTCACACATGCATCAGTGAATTGAGAGCAGTTCTTATCCAGCAAGCATTAAAAAAAAAAAAAAAAAAGCCCAGAGAAGAAAGTGCCCTGGCTAATCAGGAGACATCTTCTTTCTCTGCTTTTGCTATCTCAACTTTTCCTTTTTCCTCAGACCTCAAACAGAAAAGGAGGTAAGAGCATGAATCAGCACTGATCCTCTTCTGACTAATTATAAAAATCAGGCTCAGAAGATTAAATATTGCATGGGTCTTCTAATATGAGAGATCAAGAATGTAATAAAATAACATAGTCAATGTAAATGATATTGGGAGTTAAAAGGGATGGGGTGGGAGGCTGAGAAAGAGGGAGGGGAAGGAAATATGACATTGCCATGATATATATATATATATATATATATATATATATATATATATATATATAATTATCAGGTTGAATGTAACCTTTATGTATTGCATACACATTCTAACACAACAGGAGAAAAGAAAAGGTAAATGATGATCTCATTTCATATAATTCTGAACTCATCTGGGAACAAAATATTCCCAAGTAGTTTGAAAAAGAAAAGTAGAGAGAATGGCCACCTGGTCATCTATCCCACAAAGCAGCTGGGGCCTTAGCTTAAGCTCCAGAACAAGAGAAAAAAATTACTTAACCTCCTTTCATAAGAGGTCAATTGGGTCTAAAAAATAAAATATTGAACAAGCAAGAGAAATCAATGATGCCAAGAATGACTGTGTGTAGTCACAATAGGAAGGGCAGGGGAGATGAAAGGTCAACGAGAGAACCACTAGGCTATTAAACATTTACCATGCTGATGGACAAATAGGGCATGGTGCCCTTGCTTCTTCCATTGTAGAAATCATGGTAAGTCTAAATTGATGGTATGTTAATAAGAACAATTTGGATGGTGACGTAAATCAGTAAGCACATAGGTGTAAACTTACTCAGGAAAGAGACAGCTATTCAGCGCAACTAAAATATGAGTATTTGCAATATAAATCTTTTATACTTCCCTAGAAAATGATGCCGAGAAGAAGTAGTGCCAGCCCACTGGGATAGTGGGAGTCACCGCAGCTCTGGAGGTGCGCTATTCATTGCTCTCTTAAAGAGACAGCCTGTCAAGAAGCGTGTAGTTAGCTATACATCCTGTGATACCACCTGGATCTGCTGCTGCATAGAGGCTAAGGCCTGGCTTTCCCATGATGCTCCAGCCGATGACTAAGCGTGGTGGTCAGACGAGTCATTGCTTTAAGCATTCCTCCTGACCCTGCTGAGATTTTCTAAGAGCTACAACTGAGTCAGAGCTTCTTCATACCAAACCTTCCTTCTCTCTTTTCACAAATGTCAGATATGGGTTGTGGATTGATCAGTTCCCTCATCCACGATACAGAATATGTAACACTCATGTAGAGGAGGAAATTTTTAATTTGCTCATGGCTACAGCCCATGCATTTCCAGAGCAGTGACATCATGGTGAAAAGACCTGGGGGAGCAAAGCTGTTTGGCTCATGATGGTTGGAATACAGAGTGGAAGAGGAGTGCCAGAGGACAGGTGGGGGACCACATGTAATATCCAAGAACATGCCTGCATGGTCCACTCAGACATACACAAGAGTGGGTCTCATTAATCTGCTAAGGATTATTTAATCCAATGAATTTGAACTATCCCATTAAGAGTTACAGTTCATCCCTTGTCAATTTCACACAAGCACATCCTCTTCAATTAAATTTATTCTCCAAAGAAAGATAACAACACATCTGTAATTCTAACTTAACTATAGCATGCACACCCAGAAATGCAATAATCTCTTCCCCAATGTCTCAACAGTTCCTATAATTTCAAGAACCCAAGTCCAGGATTCTTCTGAAATTGAAGGCAAATTCTTAGTTGTAAACATCTGAAAACTCAAATCCTAAGGGTACAAGGGCAGAGAAAGGCATTTCTGATCCAAAAGGGATGAATGGAAAGATAGAAATGAATCAGGCCAAAACAAGACCAAAATATACAGGTAAATATTAATGCCCATAGCTCTATGTCCAGCATCTCAGGCAAATTATGGTTAAAATCTGAGTTTTGAAGGCATAGACGGTCCCACACCAAAGGCTTTGCTGATACAGCTCACAAGTCTTATGCCTTGGGCTGACTCCACTCAAACTCTGCACCTCTCCTCAGCCAGTGTTTCACATTCCTGGATCTTCACCTTCTGGGGTATCCATGGCACCTTCAGTATCTCTCCCACTGCTTCAGACACTGCACTCACACAAGCTTCCTGCCTGGCCACCCACATTCTCCTCTGAAACACATGAGGGAGCCTCTGTGGCTCCAGAACTCTGGAATTCCTCACACAGTAAAAGCAGAGTCATAGGGATGATGCCCAAGTCTGCTGTCAGCAGTAACCAGGTACCCTGTCTCAGGGCTGCAGCAGCCTGTTAGCATCTGGATGGCTGAGCACAACTAAATGAATCCAAGGAACCAATTCCCAGAAAACCTTTCTTGTGCAGTTGTCCCAGGAAGTCTCTCCTTAAATGGAAGATTGGCACTTTTGTACCTTGAAGCCTGCGATGGGTGGGGTCTTGTTGACTTCTTAGATTTCCTCAGGGCATCTGCCTCATCTCCATGCAGAGTGCTTGCTGTCTTTTGAGTGATGTTAATCTCTCTAACAGCCACATCTTTTTTGGACTCGCCTTCATACATCTTTCCTTCTGCCCCAAATTTTAAATTTTTAAAAAATGTCTGCTCTTCACTTTGCTCTTGATGCTCACTATATATCTGAAAGCATCCAGTAGTATCCACGCCACAACCTGAATGTTAATGTCATCGCCTGAATGTTAGACTATCTTAAAATTTCTTCCACTAAGTTCATTAGCCCACTGTCCTTAATCTCAGTCTCCTGATGCCTCGGGATATAAGCACATATAGACAAATTTATTGTCCAAAGGAAACTCACATGTTCTTTAGTCCACAATATCAACAGAGTTCTTGTTCTCAGCTGCATCTTCTTAAGGGAGCAGTCTTACCAGCATTCTGGTCTTCTGAGCTCTGCCCAGAATCATTCACCAGGTTTTTGCCCCCTGCCTTCTAAGCCTTTTCGAGCACACATCTCCAAAATTTCCCATATGCTTCAGTCATACCTGTTCCCGAAAGCTTCTAAACACACAATCTAGTACTATAGCAACAATAATTCAACTTCCCAGGTATCAATTTTCTATGTTAATCAGCATTTTAATCATTGACACAAAATGTCCAACACTTACAACTAAAATGAGAAGAGCTTAATTCGCTCACAGTGTCAGTCTGTGATTGCCGAGCTCCAAGGGCGAGAAATCATGGTCCAAGTGAGTGGTGAGTGGCAGAACAAAGCTGATTATTCATGGGGATTGGGCAGCAGAGCTAGGGAAGAGCTCCAGCAAGGGAAAGGTGAGGGGTCACATGTGACACTCACTCACAGCCACACCTTCATGATATACCAAACATGGGAGTTTGCTTGATCAATTTTCTGATGTTTCTTAAATAAGATTAAGATTCACAGTTTATACGGAAGATTTTTCCTATCTGCTTACTTCTTGCCTGGCATTTTCTCAACAAATCTCTGGTATGTCTAGTTCTGTTGCACTGAACGTTATCCTGGGGGATTTCTAGCACTCACATGAGGATGATGCAACAGTGCTAAAATACCTTCCTTGCACCTATTCAAATTAGGCCTATAGTTTAATGACGAGAATTGTGGCTGCAGGGTAGTGACTTTCCTTTCAGTTGCAGGCCATCTTTTCATGACATTTCTTAGAGCCACAACTCAATGCTTTCAAAATGCTGATTAACACAATAGTCCCTGAATGAATTATTTTCCTCGTAAAGTTAAGTCAGGCTAGCATAAGGGAAACAGATTACCACATACATAACCAGAAACTCCTATCGGAAAGGTAAGATGATTTTTGACATATTTCGACAATAGCAGATTGAGGCATTTTAATTCTAACATGTTGTCCTTCTGATTCCCATATCTATCCAATTTAGATTAGACGCGCTTCCTGACAGAAGCATGTCAAATTCTTTCCTATTTGGCTTTTGAGAGTATATGGGTTGTCACTTTTAAAATGAAAGTATGTTTGGTACTGATAAAAAAGTAACATAATCACTTTAATATTCATAGTTGTACAAAGTTAAAAGTGAATTTCTCAACAGAGATTAAGTTTAAGAAAAATAATCCATAAAATACCATTATTCTTAATAAAATATCTGTGCTCAATATATAGGAATATAATAAGCTTTGGAAAAAGTAAATTGGCCTTTATTCTTAAATGACTACAATAATAGTTTAAAAGTAAGGAAAGAATCTCTTAGTTTTAATTATTAAAATTGTCATTTTTCTCTAATGATCTTTTCTAAGATATACATATAATATACATATAATATAATATAATATAATATAATATAATGTACATTTACACACACACACTACAAAATCTTATAACTGCTTAAGATTTTGAGATAATGCAAAGATGAGTATTGTACTTTAGGTACCCACTTGATTCAATCCTTGAAATTCAAACTTCCTATTTTCTCTCCTATGTTTCCAAATCAAACACAAAACACAGTTTTATTGCACAATGAAATTGATGTTTCCCTGGTAAGGTAATTGAATCAAGGCTCTAAACTGAGTGAGGCACTTCCGCTGTTCAGAGATGACTGTGCACAGCTCCCATTAGGAGTTGAGAGGCCAAGTGAATTAAAACTTGGCTATTTTTGTCTCCATTCGTTCTTGTTACAAATCTAGTGGTATACATACAACAAAGCCCTTGGCAATGTCACTTGGTAAGAGCCTGTGTTCTATGTGACCGTCAGTTCTATTTGTCACCCAAGTTATTAGTCCCAGAACCATCCCTCTTCCTCATTGTTTCGTGCAAGGACTCATGAGAAAAGACCTATTCCATGAAAATAGCAGGGATGATTAATGCAGGTCAGAATTCCATATCACATTAGGCTTCAGAGAAATTTTACAGAAATTGTTACAAATTTCCTTTATGAATTTAACTTCAAAGGTAACAGATGTTCTTGGAAATCTTTTACTGCTGTTATGTATTATATATACATGTAGAGTTCTGTCCATAATTCAGTAAAATCTCTTAGTGAATATATACACATATTTCTTTTTTCACATTTTGTTAATATGCATATATGCAATACATATTTTTTTTGAATCTGAGTATTTTGCGCATGTATATATTAGGACAAAATTACAAAACACTTCCTCTCTTCCTTTTTGGACCCTTGCATACCATCCCCCTCCCTTCTAGTTCACACTATACCCCTCTTGCACATGGGTATACATGTAACTCTTTTATATGATGTTTTTAAATGTCTTGGAAAGATTCCCAGAAGAAGTATCACTGGATCAAAGGATTTATTTTCAGCCTTTTGAGGAACTGCCCTATTGCCCTCCATAGTGGTTAGACCAATTTATATCCCCACTGGCAGTGTAAGAGGCTTCCTTTTTCCCCACAGCCTTGCCAGCATTGATTGCTGTTTGAGTTCTTGACATGCACCATTCTCTCTAGGGTTAGATCGTATCTCAGTGATGCTTTGATTCGCATTTCTGTATTGGCTATGGATGTCGAACATCTTTCCAGGTGATTACTGGCCATTTGAGCTTCTGCATCTGAGAACTGCCTATTCATTTCCGTTACCTATTTTTTAATCCAGTTTTTGAAAGTGAGGGGGCTTATTTTCTTGAATTCCTTGTAGATTCTAGTTTTTAGCCTCCTATATGAGGTATAAGAGATGTACAGTTTTCCCCATTCGGTCAGTTCTCTCTTTACTCTGTTGTGACTTTTCTTTGCCATGAAGAAACTTTTTAATTTGATTTAATCCCATTTGCTGATTCTGAGACTATTTCTTTTGCCTTGGGTGTCTTATTAAGAAAGTCCTTGCCTATACCTATATCTTTTAGATTTTTGCTTAATTTGTATGCCAGACGGTTCAGTTTTTCAATTTTTATATCTAGGTCTCTGATCCACTTTGATTTGATTTGGGTGACAGTGGTATATGTGTGTTTAGATTCATTCTTCTGAAAGTGGATTTTCAATTTTCCTAGCACCATTTGTTGAAGAGGCTATCCTTTTCCAGTGTGTGCTTTTGGCTCTTTTGGCTCCTTTATCAAAGATCAGGTAGCTTAGTCTGTCTCTGCATCCTCAGTTCTTTTCCATTTGTTCACCTATCTGTTTTTGTGCCAGTGCCATAAAGTTTTTATATAACTGTTGCTTTGTAATATAACTTGATGTCTGGCATCGTAATGCCACCTGTCTTTGTCTTGTTACTCAGGATTGCTTTGGCTATGGTAGGTGTCCTTTGGTTCCATATTAACTTAAGGATTGTTCTGTCAAGTTCTGTGATTTTGATAGGAATAGCATTGGATCTGTCCATTGGTTTGAGTAGTATAGTCATTTTGCCTATATTAATTCTCTCTATCCAACAACAGGGGATGTCTTTCCATTTTCTGATGTCTTCCGTAATTTTTTTCTTCATTATAATATAGTTTTCTTTGTAGAGATCCTTCAGTCCTTTGGTTAGATTTATTGCAAAGTATTTAATTTTTTTGATGATCTAGTGAGAAAGAAATTATTATTCTGAGTTCTTTTTCCGTAAGTTCATTATTAGTGTAGAGGAATGCTATTGATTTTTTAAATATTGATTTTGTATCCTGCAATTTATGTATTATTTCTAAGAGTTTCATGGTGGAGTTTTTTTTGAGGTCTTCTATGTAGGTAATCATGTCATCTGCAAATAAGAAGAGTCTGACTTCCTCCTTTCTGATATGCATTCCTTTTATTTCACTCCTTTGCCTGATTGCTCTGGCAATATTTTTGAGAACTATGTTGGAGAGGAGTGGTGAAAGTGGTGAAAGTGCCTTGTCATATTCCTGATTTAAGTGGAAATGCTTTCAATCTCTCTCCACTTACTGATAGTTGCAATACACTTAACATAAATGGTTTCTATCAATTTGAGATATGGCCATTCTATACCTTTTCCTCAGGGTATTTCTTTTTTTACCATGAATGGATATTTGATTTTGTCAAAGGCCTTTTATGCATCAACTGAGATGATCATACGGTTTTTGTTATTGCTTTTGTTAATGTGGTGTATTACATTTATTTATTTACTCATATGACACCAATCTTTCATCCCAGGAATGAAGTTCACTTGACTATGGTGTATGATCTTTCACATAACTTGCTGGACTTCGTTTGCTAGAATCTGAGGATTTTTGCATCTATATTTATTAATGAAATTGGTCTATAATTTTCTTTCCTGGTTAAATCTTTGTCTGGTTTGGTCCCAGTGTAAAGCTAGACTCCAGAAATAAGTTTTGATAGTGATGCTCACATATTTCTTTTGTATAAACTATTGAAGCAAAAAGTTTACACATTTAGTACCAGCTGTGAAAGTAGTGGGTACTGCATTTACAATGCAATCATAGTCGTGTAATTTCTATAGATGTTTTCTCTTTCGGGGTCTTAAAAATGTCTGTGCCCAAATCTACATTATTTGTAAATTTATAAAAATTTTTAAAATATATTTTATTATATATGTTAATAACGGCAGATACTGATAGAGTATGAACTGGCTAGGCTGCACATTTTCAGGGTGAAATCAGAATACTGGTATTCCTTTCTTTTCTTAGATATGTTTTTATTGTTGGGACAGAATACCAGACAATCACACCTTATGAGAGGAAAGGTTTACGTTAGCTCACTTCCTGAGTTTCAGGAAGTCTCAGAGTCTATTCATGAGTGGCTGGCAACGGTAGAAGCACATGGCTGAGATCTAGTCAGAGAAAATCCCATCACAGCCAGGCAGACAGAAAGTGAAGGAGGAGTGAATCAGTGTCTGGAAACTGAGGTGAAGCCATAACCTTCCTAAGGAGAAGCTTTGTACTTTTGTTCTTCCTTTATCTGTTCAGCTCAAGTAGCCAGTTAGGACCCCCACACCCAGGGTCAGTGCCCCCCACTCACTTCCTGGCCCCCAAGTCAATCACACACTTGAAAGTTCTGCATTGGGTGCCCCCACATCTCTACAAGTTGACACACTCCTTTCAGGGTAAGCCCCAACAACTGCTCCTTCCAGCCACACCCCACTTCCTAACAGCAGGAGGGTCAGTTGGCATGCCACTACATCCAAATATGTGAGGCTTTAAGGGAAACATTCCAGATCCAAACCACAACACCACTTAAGGAGGCTTACTTAGACGTTAGCCAATGCTGGGAAGAATTTGAAATGGAAGCAGTGACTACTATCATCTGCATATAAAATTCACCTAACTAACCTAATATAGGACAGTAGAAAGTGACTCTGGAATAATACAGAGATAAAGGTAACAAAAAGCCAAAGACAGTGTCATGAAAGCCACAAAAGCCTTGAAAATGACCTAAGGCCTTTTGTCTTTTGAGACAAAAGCCCATTTGACTGAAACTATGTACCTTTGCTAGGTTTTTCTCATGTAGACTTTAAAGAAATAACTTCCTTTCTTCTTATACTTAGAAGTCCACCTTTTCTGCCTGTCTAGAACACCTTCATTATTAGATGTTTTGACAATATGGTGTTGAGAGGAGAAAGCATTCTTTCCACTCAACCCTTGGAACGTTTCTTAGAAAAGAATGTTCTACCAAGGCTGGGGACGCTTGAGAAAATGACATCTGAACTGTGTCTTTTTTTTTTTTCTTTTTCTCCAAGAACCCAAACCAATCTGTGTGTGTGTGTGTGTGTGTGTGTGTGTGTGTGTGTAAAACTTAGCCATAAAGAAAAACAAAATCACAACATTGTGTCTTTTGCAGGAATAAGAATGGTGAATTCATGGATTTATCCACTTATCAAAACCTATTAAATGTTAAGTAAAATAAACTAGATTCGGAAGAAAGGCACAGCATATTTTCCCTCATATGAACAATCTGGACAAAATTACAGGAAAATAGAAAGGAGAGTTTTAGACAAGAGAGAGTGAGTCGGCAGACTGGATAGTACTGAGTCATGATGGAAGGATGAACATGATCAAACTATATTATTTGCATGCATAGAAATGCCACAATGAAACTCCATTTTCTGCATAATTAATATACACAACAAAAATAGATAAGTAGAAATTCAAATGTGCATTGCTATGTAAAAATTTTAGTCAGAAAAGTTTAAATACTGTGTAACTCCGACATTACATTCATTACATATGTTACATACTTTGTACCTCTAACAGTATGACATTCTGGAAAAGTCAATACACTTTAGGAATAAAATAGTAAATGATTGCCAGGGCTTAGGTAGGACACAAAAAGATGTAATGGAAGAAAAAAATACTCGTTCTAAGACTGCAGTGATAGATACATGTCTCCACACACTGTTGAAACCTGTTACATATAAAGCACCATGAGTGAACCATTAGGCAAAGTATGGCCTGGAATGAAAGTAATGTGTCAGTAAAATTGTATCAATTACAATAAATGTATTATTCTAGTGGAACATATTGATATTTAGAGTGGCTATGCATATCTGAAGGTAGAAGGTAGAAGGTGAGTCTGAATTTTCCTGTGAAATTAAAACTGCTTTAAATAATAATAATACAGAAATACTCTCAAAAATCACAAAATCAATTATTTTAAAAAAATATTCCCGTGATACCCATTTTGCTTTGAAGGCTTCTCACAAAACCTATGAATTTTATTTCATATGCTTCAATTAAGAAAGCCTATGGCTAATTCTAACCTGCCCAGTAGAGTAACAGTCCCCAGAAACTCTTGATTTTTTTAGCACTTTATCACCACTACTCAGGAACTGGTCCATGTCAGGCCTTTCAGACTAACCACTGTCCACAGAGTCACTTATAGTCTAATTTTAATTTGTTGGTTAACCTCTTACACACGAGTAGGAAAACTGTATATTGCATGCAGTTTTGCCTTGTGCTTCACCCATCTTTTTCGAATGGACTGTATTCCAGCTACATTCTGCATACTTGTATCCTCATCCAACCCTCCATGTTTGACTCAAGCAGTCCAGATTTTGCTTATGTACCTATTTTCCTGCGCTTGTGACCACATCTTTAAGTTAGCATTTCCAGGCTGAGTTCCAGCTATACTCTCCTGGTTACCAGTTAGAAACTGTAATTTTTTCTTGACCAGAATCATTTGTGTGCTACATAATGTTACTGATGTTTGATAAAGTATCTCATCTCTACATATGCTTCAGTTTCTATTAGAAGGCATTGTCAAATTTATCATTACCAAGGAAATAATAAGTATTCAGCTATGGTGTTAGATGCTTTATAAAAGTAAACCTGACAGCATAGTTCTCTATCCTTCAGGAGCTATTTCATGATATAAAAAGGAGATATAGACACACATTTTAAAATGGGATTCTATCTTATTTAAAAGAAATGTAATTTGTTATAGTTATGGGTGAAGGTCTTTGAGAGGGCCCACCAGGAATGATGGATGAATGTCGAATCTTATTTCAAAGAAATTTATTTATCGGTGTTTTCTATGAGGATAGTGGTTCATAGCACAGCAACAAAACTGCCTTGTGATGAGTCCCTAAACCGCCAACTTGCAATCACCAGCACCAATTATTCTGCATTTTCCTACCTTTTTATAGCGTTGACTTATCTTCTTTGTTAGTGGTCCCAGAATTTATGCTATATGACTTAAAAGCAAATAATTACACATCAGATACAATCCCTGAGGAAAGAATGACAATTTTAACTAAATATATTTTTCATAGCTGAAGAAAATTAATGTGCTTAATATGTAAATATTGTCCCGGAAATTACTGAATGCTTCTTCTACCATTTTACAGGTGGCACCACCACTTCAGTCATTTGTTACACACTGCTGCTTAGTATTTGTTGCATGACAGAGGTGGCTAAGTAATTTCTAGTCTTTTCCTTGTATGGCTACAAGCTCAGGAAAATAGATACATGCGCAAAATCTGGACTGCTTGCGTCAAATACGTAGGGTTGGATGAGAATACAAGTAAGCAGACTGTAGCTGGAATACAGTCCAATAGAAAAAGATGGGTGAAACACAAGGTAAAACTAGAAAAGGTAAGACTTTTGAATATAAAAGAAGTTCTGCCAATATTACAGCAAAAAATGTATGAAGGTAGCTAAAATGTGTTATTCTCTAGCAGATACATCTGTAAGGCAAGACTAAATGGAAGGATATTTTTTCTTTATACTTGTAAGGTGAACTAAAATGCCAAGCAAGACCACAAAAGTATCACATCAATTATGGGGTAAGCAACAGGTTCCATTATTCAAAAAGAAATACAGTAGCTTGTCATTCTTATGTGAAGAGGTTAGCAAATTTTCTCCAAGAATGAACTAAGGATAAAAACAGAAAGAGGTGACAAAAAGGACATTTAAAGGTTATAAATTGAACCAAAAGACAACGAACTGGGAATCATTTACTGTTGAAATACTGCTAAAGCTTCAAGTAAAAACAGCAAGTGTTTTACGCAGCCATCACAAACATAAGAAAAAAGTTAGAGTCAAGCTCAGAAAATAAAAAAGGAATATGACAATGAATCAATTTATAGTTTTCAGTATTTCTATATGTTTTATATTTCTATATATAAAACATAAGATGAAACCAAATTGATATTTAGCTTACAAGAATAATAGCAAAAATACAAGACTCATAAAATGGTGAGTTCAATAGCAGATTTGAAAAGGAAGTAAAAACAGAAATGGAAAGTAGATCGACAGAATCTATGCAATTTTAAAATCACTGAAAAGTCTAAAAGAAAAATAAACAGAAATGCTTGCTAAATCCTAAAGTACATAGCCATATTTGTAATGACTGACCCAGGCTTTCATCACGAGAAACAAGAAAAAAAACCCGCTAAAGTAAGTAGAAGAAATTATGTAATAAAACTGAAAAATGAAATATAAAGAATAAAATTATATAAAAAGCATATGAAACCAAAAGATCTTTTGAAAAAATATTGATATAACCTTACCTGATCCTGAAAAGCAGAAGAGCCAAGGTATCAAAATCAGAGATAAAAGAAAAATAGAACTTATAGAACTTACATAAATTCAAGGAAAATACTAAAGGAATATCATGAATGACTACCTTTCTACAGACTGGACAAATTAGATTCAATGTAAAAATTTCTGAGAAAAAGCAAATTGCCCAACCTTTTTAGAAAATAAATATAAAGAGGCTGTGGAAATGTATGCCAAATAATTATAATCCTACAGCATATAAAAACGAATCGCAGGACCAAAGAGTTCTCTGATAAGAAAAGAAATATTAATACTACATAGACTATATCAGAAATGGGACAAAAAAGAAATAGGACACAAGGCACCTTGGTTTCTTTTTTGTTACTGTGGACACGGTACAATTACCTTCAACTTAAGGAGAGGAACATTTGTTTTAACTCAGTTTCAGAAGGTCTCAGTCCATTCATGGGTATCTGGCAATGGTGGAAGCATTCATGGGGACCTAGTCAGGAGAAGTTGTTCAATGCATGCAAGACAGGTGGCAGAATAAGCAAAAAGGGCAGAGCTAGCCTGCATACTTCCAAGTCATGTCTTAGTAACTTGCCCCTCCCTGGCCAACCCCCAGTTACCTGCCCCTTCTGGATAAAGCCACAGTTCCTAACAGCACAAAAACTTATTGAATTAACCTCCATGGTTATGTCGCCATCCACAGACGAGCCCTTTGAGGGGCATTCCAGATCCAATCTATGATGTTCCACTCCTGGCCCCCAGAAGATTCATGTCCACTTTATTACGCAAATGCATCTAGCTCATCTCTAAGAGTTGCCAAAGTCTTAACAGTTCAAGTACAGCTAAAAGTTCAAGTTCAAAGTACCTTTTGAAACACAAGGCAAACTCTTAGATGTGAGCTCCTGTGAAAAACAAAAGAAAGTTGAATACTCCCAATATATAATGGGACAGGGCAAACGTTCCCAAACATTCCAGAAAGAAAGAACAAGAGGATGCAAGGCAATGGAACCAAAGCAAGCTCAAAAGCCAGCAAAGAAAACATCTAATCTTGTAGTTCCTTTAAGTCCTACAGCTCCACAGCCGGCCCCTGGGCCACACTGTGATGAGGTGTGAGCTTCCACGGTCTTCGGTGGCTCTGCCCCTGTGTCATTCTCTCTGCTTGTAACCTCCATAGCTTCTCTTCTGGGTGTTGCTCATAACCTGTAATCTTCTTTTTGGTAACAATTTGTCTTAGTTATTTGTTTGTTGCTGGGACACAGTACCCAACACCCACGACTTAAAGAAAGAAAGGTTTATTTCAGCTCACAGATTCAGAAGGTCTCAGTGCATTCATGGATAGCCAACAATGGTCAAAGTACTTTGGGGAGGCCAAGCCACAGTAAAGCTGTTCACAGCATGGCAGTAAGAAAAACAAAGTGAGCAAGACAGGATGGTGCACATGTATTTCCTTCCAGGTCATGCAAGTCCCATGACCTGTCCTTTCCAGTTCAAACCCTAATGACCAGTCCCCGCCTCCCAACTGCACAGGAAATCACTAGATTAACCCACATGATTGGATCACCTTCCAAATATGGGGCTTTGAGGAATATTCCAGATCCTAACTGCAATGGGAGGAATGAATTTGATCTCATTTTATGAAGCTGATATTACCACAATTCCAAAGATTTATCAGAAAGAAAAACTCTTATATCTTATAAAAACAGAGATTAACAATTCTTTGTAAAACATATCAGCAGATGAATTCCAGAGACATAGAAGAAGGAAGATGTACCATAAACAAGTGAAATTTTTCTCAGGAATTCAGGTTGATATAATATTTAAAAGTGTAGTCACATCATTAATAATTAAGGAAGTGATTATTAAAACTACAATGAAGGCAGAGTATGATATAATAAAAAAGAATGCCAATACCAAACATTGGCAAGAATGTTGAGGTCAGAAAAATAACCTCCACAACCCTTCCACCAGATGTTAATATGTACTTCTCAGCAACTGTGAAAATAACACTTTGCAGATATAATTAATATCAAAATGGCAGATGATCTTGGGTTATTCAAGTTGGCGCTATATGATCATAAAAATTTTTATGAAGGAGCCAAGATACAAGCAACACACTTACCCTAAGAGCCTCCAGAAGAAGGCAGCTTTGCCTACACTGTGATTTTATTTCCTAAAAGCCAGGTTCAATTGCTGTCATATATTTGTATTATTTTAAGCCACTGAATCAGTGGCATCTAATGTAGGTGTTAAAAAAATAAAACTCTCAAACATTTCTAATGAGAATGTAGAATTATGTTGTCACTTTGGAAAAAAATAAATTGATAGCAGCAACCAATATTTCCATTCCCAGGTATCTGCTCAAGAACCACTACAGCATATGTCTACACAAAGAATTATGCTCACATGTTCATAACTGCATTATGAGGAATAGTCAAGAACTGGAAATCAAATCCAGATGTTCCTTAATTTATGAATAATCACAATGAATCATAGCATATAATGGAATCATTTGAATGAAAAGGAATTAACTGATCAAACAAGCTTATGAAAAAAAATCTCACAAATTATATAACTTTTGAGCTTTAGAAATTTCTAGAAAAGTCAAATATATATACAACAAAAGCAATATTATCCAGATTATAGAAACTGCAATTGATGCAAACAAGAGTGAGAGATTTTTTAAATGGTCATGGGAGAATTCAAGAAAGAATATGAAGATTACACAAGTGCGTAAAATAATACAATTATAAATCATACAGTTACAAATTGTTTATCATATAAACTATGCTTTAAAATAGAAAGAAAAGAATTTGGAAAATGGGTAGTCTAATTCTCACCCCAAACTCACTCCTAAGAAACACTTCTCTGCAGAAGACCGAGAAAATTCCTTTAACTCCTTTCCTCTTGAATATGCACTTAATTACATTTGTATCCATATTTACAAACTAATTGTCACTCATCACACTAGGAAATGATGAAATACTTGAGAGCAAACTAATAGATAATATTGAATCCATGCTACCATCTCTTCTCTAAACATCCGCCACCATATGTCTGGAACACATGTGCTGAGTCACTAAGATATCAACAGTCCCAGCCCAAGCACTAGCATGTGTTCCAGCAACATGGGGAAATGTCCTTTCCCTTGAGTTTCCTCAAAGCTATCCCTTAGTATCATTCCAAGTTTTATATATTTTTCTCTCTTAAACCTCTGTGATCACTTTAGAGGGACAAAAATGGCTAAGAGGGTTTTCATTGTTGCTGTACTAGCTGCAAGCTCAGGCAGTTCTTTGGTAACTGCCATATGTGGTTATTTCTGGTCCTGTGCTTTACTGTGATCTGTTGGATGTCAGAGACTGAGGCGAGGTCCTACACCTCTCTTTTCCCCCAGCAGATAATGTATCTGTGTGCTGTGCTGCCTGGGGTTGGAGGACCTGTGAATTTTCTCCCAGACTGCCTAATGATCAACATTTTACCATGTTTTCTTTATGTGTATATGTAAGTATGTGTGTGCGTGTTCCTGGTATTTTTCAGGTTCTTGATTTTGAGCAGGTGCATTACAGTGCATTTTATAAGAAAGCAAGCATATATCAATTTTTCTTTTTGTTAGTGATATTTTCCTTGATTTATTGGTTAAAATGGTGTCTTCCAGTTACTGTTAAATATACTATTTTTATAATCAAAAAAAAATTTTTATTTGATTGGATATTTGAAACTATATAACAATGACCGTTTCCTTATTAAAAACAAAGCTCATTATTTTTAATATCCACTGGTGATTTCTATACTGAAAACCCTGCAAATGTGAAAAATTAATGTATTTCAGCATATGTCAACACTGCCAAGATCAATTTCCACCAAATACCTTATTTAGAGAAATGACAATTACTAAGGCCTACAAATAACACCATAGAGATGATAGAAGTTCAGTCCTTTTTCATTCAATATTCATCGTAATATTCTCCTCCTGCCAAAGAGTATGCGAGTTGCAAAGATCGAAAACTTAGAAATTGTCTTAGTCACTTTTTGTTGCTGGGACAGAATACCTGACCCACAACTTAGGAAAGATTTATTTTCAGTTTCAGAAGGTCACAGTCTGTTCACAGGTGGGCAGCTGGGAAATGGTGGAGTCACATGGCAGAGCAGGTGCCAAGTCAGGGGCCAGAGATGGAGCTGGTAATGCAGAAGAAGATAAGTCTGGGAGGAAGGGTGGATCCAACACACGGCCCTCCAGGTCAAGCCTCACTCATCCACCCTTTCCAGTCAGGACCCATCTCCCAACAGTACACAGTTTCCAAAGGTATGTGAGGCCTTTGGACACTCCAGATCCAAACAACAACAGAAGAGAAAACCTTTCAATCAACTAAAAGTAGACATCGTAAGAAATAATTTGTTCTACGATGTAATCAAAACTAAAATGTGGCAGAGTGCAAAGCGATGGCCAAGTTCAGGAATGCATTCCCCTCACTTCTGTTGCTCCTCCACAATATTCAAAACTCCAACCGATTTTTTTTCATGATTCCTTCATAACAATAGGAAGGCAAGAAAAGAATTGTCCCAAGTTTGCATGAACAAGCTACTGTTTATAGCGGTTCTTAGATAAAGTTGTGAGAGGTAATCAAATTAAAAAATCTGAAAAATCATTTTAAAAAGTCAAGTTGGAAAAAATAATATTCTGCCAGGAGAAGGAGACAAAGTGAATCTCACTATCCGTCAGTACCACAAATTATAACGAGATATTTTAATATTGAAAATTTTTATAATTTTAAAAATAGATATTTAGATAAATAAAGGTTTTGAAATTAAGTATATGCATATGGAAATACTAAATATATAGCATATAATTGCACATAATATAATAATTTGTAACTAATAACCAAAATTCAATAAATATTTAGAATGCAAAAGTTGGAAAAATCTCCAAGAGCACAATATTAAAAGACAGAAATAAAAAATAGAAGAGAAGTCTTAGGACCAACTCAGAAAATCAAACATCTGAATAATAGGACTCAAGAGAGAACAAGATAGAAAGAAAACGCAGTATCAATAAAACAAGTCAAGAAAATTTCTAGCACTGTGGTAGATGTAACTCTCCCAAGTGGGGCTGCCTACTGCCAGAGCTATGTGAGAGAAAATATTCTCATACCAAGAAATATAATTTGTACATCTCTGGGAACTTCAAAGAGAACGTCTGAGTTTTTGAAGAGAAAAATAATGGCATGTAAAGAACTGAGTGTCAGAATATCACTAAATTTCTCGGTATCAACATGAAAGTTAGCAGGTTCTAAAGCACAGATCTCAAGCTGTCAGTCAAGCAGAATTCTTAGACAGCTACCGAAACATATGCCTCATGGAGATGGGAGAGAAAACACCACGGAAGCAAACAATTCAGGGAGCAGCCCAGCCAACCCTGGAGGCGGTCAGAATCAGAGCGCCAAAGTTAGCTCTTCTGCACCAATCTCATCCGGAACATGCCAAAAAAATCCCGGAGTGATTTCTCCAGAAAGATAAATGATAATACTGAAAAAAGCTATTATTACACGCGTGTGTACAGAAACTGGCTGTGGTTTAGTTAGTAACGGGTATTAGAAAGTTTAGAACACCAAGCAAACAGCAACAGCCACAATAACAACACAACGCATACCCATGTCAAAAAGTTGTGTAGAAAAAAAACAGGATAGTTTTATGGTGTTGATTTATCACCGATTGTATGTGTGCAATTATGCAATATAAAGATAAGATGAAATTATGCTGGGGGAGGGGAGTAAAAAGAGTGTCATTGGGTGACAATTCCGAAGAAAGGAAGGAGGCCTCCGATCTTTATTTCCAAATGAGAAATCAATAAATGCAACTTGTAGCTAGAACACCAAGAATGGCGTATTAAGCATGGCATTGAAGGGAGTGGAGGTAAACACCAAAATAAATATAAAAGTTTGCTTACGGAAAGGATTTGTGCGCTTGAAGTGGGGGTGGCTGGCTCTACTTTTCTTTCAATTTGTTTCTCTGAAGCTACGCATTTGTCTAACTATGACAAAAATAATTCAACAAAGAACAAAGAAGAAGCTATGTGACAGCCACGCTGTTCATTTCTCACTCTCTCGCTCCGTGACAGAGCCTATTCTTTCTAATAAGAGAGAAAGTCTATTAATTTTCTTTTCTCGTCATCCTTAGCTACTTCAAAGGAGTTGTTGAATTTAACACACCTGAAGCAAGATGGCAGCTGTTGCAAAGTTTTAAACTTTATTTTCAAATAGTTATGTTGCTAGGTGAGAAGATTTTAGATGACAGATGTTAATAATGAAACAAGCTGCCTAAGGAAAGGCTTTGATTCCCCTCCACATACACTGTTAAACTGCTGCTGAAATACAGAAACTACATAAATATCTAGATAGACGGTACTTTAATAGCAAAAGCCCACCTTTTAAAATATTTTTTATTGAAAAGCTATTGAAGGCCGGTCAAAGGGGGTAGAAAAATAATGAGAGGAAGAATAAATGTGGTTGACAAAAAAAAAAAAAACAAATAGGAATCTGCTAAAAACAAGTAATAACTTCATTGTTTGTTGTTACTGAATTTTGTATGAAAAAAAATGTTGAGACATGTTCTTACTCTGTAGTCCAGGCTAGTCCTGAATTCATTATGTAGTGCAGGCCTGCCTGGAACTCACAGAAATCCTCTTGTCACAGCCTCCTGAGTGTTGCTTATGAATCATTTAGCTACAAATAAAAAGTTTTATTTCAATTCAGAGTCATTTGTTTAATATGAGTTCTAACTGAGTCATGTAGCAGCCACAAATATATGTCACAAAGCCAATGAAACTCTAGCAAAAGGGTGACAGTAAGATTAGACAAAGGAAACTCAAAGATGACTTCCAGAATTCTTAAAGCAAACGCACTGAGATTCTGTATCCGTGGAGATCTTACTAAGTACACTGAAAAAGAGTGAACTTGTAGGAACCTGGCCTTACATACAAAAATCATTGCACGTATCATGAAAGTTTTATTATGTTGACTTTGCAACACACTTGTAGATGTACTAGACAGAGAAAAAAATCAGCCACTATTCTTCATCCTTTGTAATTTGACACAGCTTTAATTGAATAAACGACACACGAGAATCTTAAGTGATCACGGAGCAATGTATATAGTAATGCTGTCATCTTCACATTGTATGTATTGCATTTTAGTGGGTAAAACTAAGTAATAAAATACATACCTTCTGACCTCAAATTTTGTCCTAAGAATCTTCACCTCCTCAAAGTAAAAAAAAAAAAAAAAAAAATAAGCACAAGAATGCAAAGTATTATATAAGACAGCAAAATATTAAAATGCCCAAAATGTCCGTTAACTTTAAATGCTCAAATATATCTGAATTGTGTAACATATGTATGCACATATGAACATAATGACTTGCATACATACATAGTAGCACACTTAAGACAATTTAATAATAAAAAATTTTAATTATTTACCCACTTTTGCATAAAATGGGTCCAGAGTAGTCCAAGCTTATAGTTGGAAGTTGGTGGTATGGAAAGGGTGCAGGCTTAGAGAAGCCATGTGGGACACTGGGCTATGGCATGGGCTTTGGTGCCAATTCTCCTAAGTTTAAATCCTGGCTTTGAACCCGTAACTATATGTCTTTTCCAGTTTCCGATTCTGCATTGTGTACCCATGTATACTATGTAGAATAGTCTTAGGACATAATCAGCATTGTATCAAATAGCAAGCATTGAAAAAAATTATTTCTAGGAAGGACCTTGAGTTTTCATTTTGTAATTGAGGTTTCGTTTAATTTTTGTATAATGCATAAACATAGGATTATTTTATAATCTTAAATGAAGGCCATGTTCAGAGAGCATTGAGTTCCAAGACCTCCTGCCCGTTTACTGGTAAGTGAACAAAAGTGCTTAGAGTAAATAATCATCTCCTCTGTTATCTCAAGGGCAGGAAATTATTGCTCTTCCCCCTTAATGAGTCCCATCGCTCTATGGACCCGGTGGGTGGGCACAAAATGTTTGCTGATAATGATTATAGGGAGGATGCTGATGCCTGGGACACTTGAAAGCTTAATTTAAAAGCCATCAAGAAAATGTAACACAAAATCTGGT
The DNA here is from genome assembly GCA_004027205.1 of Ctenodactylus gundi. Lineage (NCBI taxonomy): Eukaryota > Metazoa > Chordata > Mammalia > Rodentia > Ctenodactylidae > Ctenodactylus > Ctenodactylus gundi. The sequence continues at coordinate 127,149 of PVKB01000598.1, read as the reverse complement.
GCTTCTAAATTTTGTCTGCAAGGAAGCAAATTCTGTTAGACCATTAATAAAGTAATTCAGTGTGTATTATATTATTGATTGCTTTGGTGCCATCCTGAGTTTTTACTCATTAGCATGACCCAATTATTACCTAGGATGATTCAGAGGGCATAGCAATAGGGCATTTTATTATTTTAGCCTCAAAAGTTGGTCTCCTGTAACCACTTTTCAAAATTAAATGCATAAAATGGTTATGATCAACTAAATTATATTTAATTCCTGTAGCAAGATTTGCAGCAGTGAGAATGTTTTGTATCTCTTTAAATTGTGATGCTATTGTCCTACTATAATGATATAATGGACTTAGTAGTCCATGCATGGAGAAGGGCTATTAGAAAGATGCTAACGTCCCTCTATTTCAGCTCCATCTGTGTTTTTGGACTGAGGTTGCAAATGTTTATTTATAAGTTATATTGTCTGCCTTCCATAATCACTGAAGAGCCAGCAGTGCATGAGTGACACTTGTCCCTACTGTCAGCAAAATCTGAAATTAGTTTGTGATCGTGGAGCTTTATTTCCTTGAGGCTGGTCTCAGGGTGACTCCAGAGGAAGGGACACCATATGAAAGACCCAATGCAGGGAACAGGAATCAGTACCAGGTTATCTCTCTGAATGGAAAATGCTCCCTTCATATCGCTATCAAAAAAGAGTAATCATAGTAGTAACTGGAACGGAGTGAAGGCTGAGCATCCAAGCAAAAGTCTAACCGAGAAGTGGACTTCTTTCCTTGGTGGAGATTCAGACCTAACTGGGGATTTGGGTGTGTCTACTGTATGACAGCGAAGTCCCCTGAGCGGCCCCAGGATGGTCTGGATCCTGGTACGCTGCTGAGGCTCACCATGAAGCTGCTTGCTGAGACACACGTGAAGTTCACAGACTAGAAAGCCAATTAGGAAGCCAGAAGACACTGGTAACTTATTGGCAAACCACTTGCTAGGTGCTAGAGAGACTGGCAAAGGAGTCACCCTTGAAAATATCCATGAATTTTACTAAAAATCTTGATGTACATTCTTGACCCGTGGAGGGCTGCATGCTGGGGTACTTATAGGAGTCAAGGGGAGGTTAAGGCTGGGTATCACAGACAGGCACATAGTGAGTGACCCAGAGGCAAAAAGCACCCATAGCCAGGATGAGAAGGGCCTTCTGTAGGGACTTGCTATTGTCCTCTACTTACAACACTGGTAGCATGATGCAAAGCAAAGAAATGATTGCCAGGTTTGATTTCCATATTGCAAAGCAGGACAAAGAAAATTTGGTTTGAAGTTCCAAGATAATAAATTGCCAACAGGCCCATTAACCAATGATAGAATATTGGAATATAGCTTTCCTAAAGGACATTACAGTAATGGCATTCTTAATTTCTTGACCACTTACTCATTAAGTTATTAACTCAGTACAGAAAACTTTATTAATCACCTCTCATATAACCGGTATTGTACTATATAGCAAGGATTGAGTGGTAAGTGGGAGATACTGTTCTTAGACTTGATTTCTGATAGTCTTCTTTCTTATGTTATTAATTCTGCCTTTCATATTCCTGACACCTTTCTGATCTCCTCCCTCTGGATCAGTGCCCCCTTTCTTCCCAGGATGCTCTGCAGTCACCACAACCTGGACAATTTTGGACCAGAATAGCTAACTCAACCCCCACTCCGCAAAAATAGAACAGTATTAAAAAGTGAAATTGTTTTGATATTTAGTACAATATGCATTAAAATATCCTAAATTGAAGCACTGGCAGCTGAAAATTAAAAATAAAAAATGAGGAAAATTCTTAGGATATAGAATGAGCAAGTGTCGGTGAACATTTACATGGATGAGAAGATGGCAGAAGTTTTTTTTAAACTAGAAAAATTTTCACCAAGCAAGAATGTATAGAAAAGAAAGGTGGTTTGGAGTGGGGACTGAGTGGTAAAGTTTAGCTCAGTTGACACATCTGAAGTCTTACATGTCCAAGACCCCTTCAGGGGGACTACTCATCTTGGAGTTCACGTTTGCTTACAGAAGAGAAGGTTAGAGTCATTCTTGTAACTGAATTTTCTCATTTTTTGAATCAACGACTGAAAGAGGAAAGTAGAGAGCAATGAATGATACAAGACCTGGGGCAGAAGGAAGGAAGGAGACTCAAATATAAACCATCCACTTTCTCCACTGTGGGTTTACATCTAGCGTTTCTTTACTCCCAGCTGCTAAAAAAAGAGGAAATACTCTTCATTGCTAATCTTTACTTCTTTAGCAAGTGATGAGAGAAAGCTGAGAAACAACAGTAAGTCTTTATCCCTGCTGTACTCCTGATGGACAGATCTGTTTTTCCTCATGTCTGCAGTTTATTTGGCTCACTTGCCCTTTCCTCAGTCTTGCATCTTTCTTAGAGATCTCATTCATTGGAGACAGCCTTCCTAACAGCTAAAAGTAAATAGTTATTCCACAGGGTTGAAGCAGCAATTTTTTTTTTCTACCAACCACCAAAACGAACACCTGAAAAGCACAGAATACATTTAGAGCTAAGAGAGAAGTGGAGAAAGTGAGAGGGAACATACAAGTCGCATTGTTAGTAAGGATCCTGCTTAGTGCTATTTGTTTCTAGAGCTTCCTCTGAAGTTTGGCATTTACCCACCCAACTGGTTCCAATCTGAGCCTACATATCTAATTCCACAAGTATTTTAAACTTCCTAACAAAAGAAAATGTAAATCAAGGGCAATAGTTCAGTGGCCAGCAAGGTTCTCCTCTCAATCCTAGCACTGCAAATAAAATAAGCAAGCAAACAAAGAAATAATAGTAATAAACAAAATAACACACAGGTCACACTTAGAAAACAAAAGACTGAATGTGTCAAGATTACTTAAGTAAATACGTAATGTTTAACAATTGTGTAATCTTATCAATAATGAGAGGCACTAAATAATATGATTTAGGAATCAGTTTCCTAAGTTTTTTTTGATTTATCATTTTCTGTCCATGTATCTGAATTTTATCATTCTAGACAAAGTCTTCTCAGTAAAGCTTGTCAGAAAAGTTAAATTTTGCCTCTTCCTTAAGCCCTCCTGGTATACTCCCACTGTCTTCAGTACCTGATGGTGCTCTCATATTTTGCAAAGATGGTGCTTTTGGCAATTTGTACTGCACAGTGCTGGAAATATTTTATGTCATGAATAGTAGAAGATCACTAGAAGTGGAGAATTCAGTAGCTCACCAATCTTTTTCTCTTCACACAGACTGTGTTAAAGCTTTGCATGTTACTCATGCAAATTCCATGGGAACAAGATGGCTGCCACACTTCTAGTATCACATGCAGAAGTGACTACATCTAATTTTCTACAAGAGATTTCTCCAAGGGGCAAACTCTCTAGGTTGTAACATCTCTACTGCTTTTGAGAAAAGTGTAGAACACCACAAGAAATTATCTAAATAAGAGTCAAAAATGAGACCACCTAGAGTCAAGAATGCTCAGTGAAATGGACCAAGAACAAAAGACAGACAATAGGTGGGCATCTCTCTTATTAGATGTACAAAAATAATAATATAAAAAGGCTCCAAAATGAATGGCAGGGTAGAAAGAGAGGCACTGGTCAAACAGGAAAGGGGTGAACCTCCGAAAAGGAAGAGAATATAGATACTCACTAATTCCCCAAACCCCATGGTTTTAATGTTACAGAATTTGGAATTCATTTATTTATAAAAATAATGTTAAATTTTATGTCATGTGAATTTTTCTACCATAAATGAAATTATTTTCAAAAAAGAAAAGAAAGAGTTGAGAGAGGGGAATCCAGTAAATGAGGCTTTATGCAGATACAGGGAATACCGAATGCCTTCCTCTTCTTAATGAAGCACATGGTCTGAAATTTGTGTCTGGTTTCCATTCACAACTTGAGTAACAATGGGTCCCTTTGTAGACTTGGAGGAAGCCACTTATAATATTGGCAAAAAGAAAACAAGGAAAGATAGTTTATTGCTCCTCCCCCCACCTAGAGTTTGCAAATGCAGGAATCTTATTGAAACCATGTTTTGGAGGACTGCCACAATTTCTCATGAATCTCCCAATAGTCAAGGACCATATGAAGAAAAACCCTGCTCGCAAGGGTCACCATGTACTGCGTATAGTTGTAGATGTGCAGAAAGCCTTTAGTATTGTGTGGCTGGATTAAATTTAGTTGAAGGAAGAAGTTAAGCTTAGACTAAAAGAGTGTTGACGGCAGGCAGACTATTGCCAATAATATTGAAAAGAGCATAGAATCTTTATGAAGCCCTGGCACCAGTGAAACCTCGTTTACAGCTCAGGGGTCCCTCAATACTGAAGTAAGATGGTGAAATCAGAAACCAATGTGGACATAGTGTCCATGCAAAGGACACAGTTCTAACGTGTATTTTTAAGGGAGCTGAGTGTATTTTTAAGGGAGGAAAAATGTAAGAGGGAGGGAAAAGGTGGTCCAAAGTGATATATACAGAAACAAGTGACAAAAATAGGAATATGAATGTCAAGCTAGAGTCAGGCTAGAAAAGTAGGTACGCACCTGACTACACAGACATTGTTATGTATATAATGCGGGCTTTAATGTAAGATTTAGGGTAAACCCCAAATAATTATATGTAAATGAGTGACCTGATCGATTTGTGTTATGGACCAGTTGGCCTGTTCTACAAAGAATTAACTAGCGGAGGAACGCAGGGAGAACTTTGAAGAGACTGTTGCAGTGATGCTTCTGAAAATAATGGTCTTCATTATGGATAGTGCCAAGTGCGGTTGGTCCACAGCACCTCCAATCCCTGGGAAAACTGACGGTCTCTTTAGTGAGCAATGGTAGCATAGTGGCCATTTTGATGGTTAGCACACAAAGAGTCTTGCAATCACATCCCAATAATGGTGACACATACTAGAATTGAAGTGGATCCTACTGGTTAAACACAAGCAAGAACTCATGATCCTCTTAAGTGTCAAGGTCCCATGTACAGCTATATGAAGGTCAGGATTAATTGGATAGAAATATGAAGAAAGTCCCTGACGGACATACTCCATCAGTATTCTATCTATTTATAGAGGCAGGGCATAACTAGCTCAATATGTTACAGCAGAAGCTTTCTAACCTCAAAAGAGCCTGTTAGAAAAGGACAATATCCAGCATTCAGTAGCTGGTATCAGTCTGTTCATCAGTTAAGTGAAGTCTGGCTGGCTGAGCCAGCTCTTTGTGAGGATGTTAGAATGAAGAGAAATTGAGCCTCTTACAAGGGTCCTCATGGATTCATTCCTCCTCTCTGTTAGTCTACAAAGGATGTACTTGTCACCATAAACCTCAGCTCAAAGGAGAAAACAGCAGGAGGTGGTACATATAGACTAGTTCTAAGAGCACAAAAAAGATTTCTTAGTAAAATGGAAGTCTTAAATATTTATATTAAAGAAGAGCTGTCTTAGATACATTGGAAATCTTTTATTAACTCTAGAATTATCTGGTAAAAATATATAGAGGTAGATTAATACAAAAGAAAGAAAAAGAAAGAAAGAAAGAAAGAAGGAAGGAAGGAAGGAAGGAAGGAAGGAAGGAAGGAAGGAAGGAAAACGATCCGGAGTAGAAGAATCAGAGAGATGTTCTGTGGCTCAGAAAGGTACAGGTTGGACAAAATAGATTATCTATAATACATACCAAGAAGATATTTTAAGACACATTTGCCCTTCTCTACCATGGGTTCCACAATTGTGGATTCAACACCCACAGACTGAAAATATTTGGAGAAGATGATTTGTGTCTTAGTGATGTTTTTCCTGCACACTACAACTGTTTACATAGCTTTTGCATTCTACTAGGTAGTATAAGTAATTTAGGAATGATTTAAATAATCTAGGGATGGTTCTCTAGGAGAATTTGCATTGTTTATGTACAAGTACTGTGCCAGTTTATGTAAAAAACTTCAAAATATGGCATTTTAACATTCATGGAATACATGGAAGGAATCCTCCATAGGTACTGAAGGATGACTTTATTTACAGTTGATTCGATACAATGGATTTCATGAATATATAGAAATGCTTTTATACATACAAAGGTCACATTTATAAATCAAATAAATATATATAAAATAATGGATTGTTATATGGTCCCTGTGATAACATATCAGTAATTTTAAATGCGAGATAATTTTATTTAAGTAGGTGTTGTCTTAACCAACAAAGAAGTCAAAATTTTCGTTTAATTTTAAGATAACAAACTCAGATACCATGGGCACATTTTTACTGACCTAGTTTTGTTTCTGCATTGAGTTGGACGTAGAAGTAAATGTAGAAAACAAATAAGGAAGAAGAAAGACTAACTTATTTGTTTCATTTTTTTTTCAAAATTTCATCTTAAGCTCTACATCGGTATCCTCTCCTTTCATTAAAGAGCTCAATTACCTCCAAATCTACTAATTTATGTCTCTTTACTTATAATCAATAGAAGCTAGCCTCTAAGTTACATATATGTATGTATGTGTCTGTGTTTTTCTGAAAGTCTATATTCTACACTAGTATCACAATAGATGGCATTAATTGAATCCTCTTACCATTCTTTCCTCTTTGTTATTAATAAGTCACACACACACATACACACACACACACACACACACACACACACATTCAGACTCCCATCAAGGCAGCCACAAAGACCCCAGCTACACTGCACTTCCTAACTTGGTTAGCTGTAGCACTGGGACGAATTCCCAGGGGAATATAAGCAGCTGCATGATGCTCATTTCCTTATTACTTGTCACACCTCCATTTTTTTCTTTTGTCTCATTCAAACTACCAGGGAATATAGGAATAACTGGAGCGGCCATCTTTACAGATGGACATCTGTTGTTAAGAATGGCAACTGTGAAGCTCCAATCTTTCCCAGGGTTTCTTCAAGGGGAAGAACAGTGACATAGAAAGGAAACATTTATTTTGCTAAAGATCTTTCATTTTTAGGCCTGTGGTATAACATCTTAGCTTGCTGTTAGCTATAAATATTAAGCTATAGAAAATTATCAGCTTACATAACACTGGGAGAGATATCCATATCTGCTGAATATATTTCCATATAATCTATCCTGCTTGTATGTATTTTCTTAACATTTACTTTGCTTTGTAAACATGCAAACCTTTCTTGGATATCTAGGTTTTTTATTAGCACTTTAGACTGATGAAGCTGTTTCTCGCTCACCAGAAGCCAATATGTATTTTCTGCTTTTGACCCAGCACAATATCTTTTTAGGGCACTTCAATTACGGAAGTGAGATCTGAGGATATCAAGTATCACTCAATGCATGAAATCTATAACAGCTAGGGAACAGGAAGATTGCATTAAATTAAATTTCTCTCTTTCTAGCTGGATATCTAAAGAGTCTCATTCTGACAAGGCTGTGTGATTATCAAATAAAAATGTCTCAGTACACTGATTTTTCATGATAGTTGACTCGTCTCGTAGAAATGAGTATTTCTATCCATGATATTTTGTAATGGAACTAATTAATACCGTAAGAAGTATGTTATAATAATTTTCCTTACAAAATATATTTGTGTGTCTTATTTCACTATCTCAATTCTATTTTTATTAAAATTTCCCACTCTTTAGTACACAGTCAGAAAATTTATATACTTGTTGCTTCAAAGAATGTTTGCCATCTTTACATTTTCAAGAATAACAGATTTTTTTATACAGTGAACTGATCTATCATTAAGATATCAGTCACCAAAAAGCAAAAGCAATATAATTGAAAAGTCAGTCTTTTTCAAAATTAATTCTGAGTCAATTAGAAATTCTGTATGCATGCAAACACGCACACGTGCACATGTGCGCGCGCACACACACACACACACACACACACACACACACAAGAAGACTCAAACCATCAATACTTCTTAAAAATGAGCTCAAAATGAATCATGGATGTATATGTAAAACACAAAGATCCTCTAAGATTACATATGAGAAATACAGTTCATACATGAACCAAGGTTTGGTATTTACATTTTAGGTACACCACCAATGGCAAGAATGGTGAAAGAAAAAATTGACAAACTGGACTTCTTTGGAAATAAACTTATCTGTTCTGAGAAAGACACTGCCAGATAAGCCACAGATTGGTGAAAAATTTTGCAGAAGATGTTTCTGATTAAAGATCTATTATTCAAAATATACAAAGAATTCTTCAAACTCAGCAACACCTATCAGAAAACAAACAACCCAGTTAAAAGAATGGGCCAAAGACCTTAACAAACATCTCCCCAAAGAAGATGTCCAGGTGTCAAATAAGCACATGAAAATGCATCCAGGGAATGAGAATTAAAGCAACAATGATATCCCACTATATATCCCTCCATATACCTAAGAGAATGCCCACATTCCCTAACACCACCAGGAATACTGACAATGGGAATTCTCTCCACATACGTGTGTAGTTGCAGGGGTACATGGAAAAGTTCTACCCTTTTGTTTAATATTTTAAGACCAAAACTACTGTGAAAAGCCATACGTGGTTTTCAAAAGATTAGCTGTTTAGATTTCACTGCCTTAAAATACTTAAAATATCTCTATTTTGCTACGTAGTAAGTCTCGCTTATTAATGTCTCACATTGATAGAGCATTGCCTTTGGAAATTTCTGTGCCATTAATAATTCAGTTGTGCTATTTAAAATATGTAACACATTAATGTGGTGACAAAAATGGAATTTTTAAGATTAAGTGCTATGTAGTTATGAAATTTTGGGCTATTAAAATACTTACATTTTATACTAGGGGAAAATAACAATGTCACTAAAAAATTCAAGAAGGCATGCTCTGATTTACATGAAATCGTCCAGGGGGCATCTGGACACGATGGATTGGGAGGACATTATCCTTAAACTCCAAGATAGTGTATGCAAACTCCTAACTCAATATTACATAAAATTCCAATAGGTATCTCAGAAGTCACATGCCTAAAACCAAATTCCTGATATTTACCCTAAAACTTGTTCTTCGCATTTTGCCAAATGCTAAATCTCAAACCTTGGATTAGTTCTTCACTTTATCTTTCTTATATATTTCACATTCAATCCACCAGACAGCTCTTTGCATCAGAATCTGTCCAGTAACCAACCAGTCTTCTACTATGCTGACTCAACATCTTCTCCTACCTTACAAAGTACTCTACATATGTTAGTCAATTCCCTACTGTGACAGTTAAGGTGAATTACCAATCTGATTGGCTTTGAGAGCTGCCCAGAGGGTCAGTGAGCCACACTTCTGAGTGTATCTAGATGGTTCATAGACATACTACCTGCAGGTGTGTATCTGGTCCTTTGCCCCTTCCTCTTGGGCACTGTCTGCTGTTCTGCCCATGTTCATCAAGGACTAAGCGTCTTTTGTCTCACCACACCCTTCCACAATGGTATTTCTGCTTCGCACCCAGGAAACTGAAACCTGAATCCTCTGAAGCCATGAGCCAAGTTAAACTGCTCCACCATTAAGTTAAAAGGGTCAGATTTCGTGTTTCAGCAATAAGAAAGCTGACTGATATAATCACTTGCCACTTTCACTTACTTAGTAATATTCAAAAATATAGTACATAGTTTAACGATTTGAAGAATAAAATTACTGTGAGTGATGTTTTATATATCGCATATACAGAAACATCTGTCCTGAAGCTTCCAAGTCGTTCACGTAGCTAAGAAATTTTTTACAAAATCTGATGTCACAGTAACTCACTAACTCTCAGTGAATTTAAAAGAAACAATACCACAGAGAATATGTTGTTTGGTAAAAACTGAAGTAAAGTAAAATTAAAGCTACAAAGGTACTTAAATGAAGACAAATATCGAATCTTAAAAATGTCCTCATAACATAACTTGTGAAAATTGTAAATATTTACACCAAGAGACAATGAAAGCAGACACAGCAAAATATAGGATGAGCAACCAATGATACCCAAAGGTAAATTTAAGAGCATAACACATTTGTTTAAATACATGAGGGATAATTTAAGTGAGAGAAATATTCTATTCTTAAAGCTAAAAAGACCAATAAATAAAGTATAAAGAAAGAAATAATAAAGTATAGAAATCAATGATGTAGAGAAGAAGAAAAAGTACCTGAACAACAAAATAAAAAACTAATAATTGATGGAAGCCAATGTCTCATGCTACAGAAGACACAAGGTGAGATGGTTTTACAGATGGGTTTTCCAACTTTTAAGGCAAAAGTATTCTTTTACTAAATTTAAAATCTCAAAGACCAGAAAAAGATGAATATTATATTAATAAATGTATTTCTTATGACTAAATTCAGTGAAATATTGAAAAGAAAAAGGTAATTTCCTTTTAAAATATAGGTATGAAGATCTTATAAAATGAGACAAAACTAATAAATTATTTCCCATGATGATTTTCACTACTATTTTGGCACAAGGAACATCAGTGACAATAATTTTGAATGAGGCCTGTAGAATACAGCAGAGCACAGCATATAACCAAGTTTACCTATTTTTGATGGCTGCAAGTGAGCAGGTAAGAGAATGAAGCAGACACTACAGTGTTCGGCAGGTCTCCCAACTCAAGGGATTTAAGAGAAAGGACAAAACACAAAACACTCATTGTGTTAGCTCTCTGTGCTAAATTTTTTTGGCAAAAGTAAGTGACTAGCTCAAAAATTTAAAAATTAAAATATAAATATTTAGAAAACCACTTTAATGAGAAGGTTGATCTCATTGGTGTTTATTTTCCCTATTTTGTTATATATATATATATATATATATATATATATATATATAATATATATATAGTTATAGATATATGCGATACATAATGTTTACATTGAACTTGAATATTTTGTGCACATATATATCCTGAAAAAATAACAAATCTTACCCCTCACCCTTTCCAACCCTCATGTATTTGCCCTGTAGTTCCCATTATTTCCCCACTTTGTTCTGTGAAATGACTGGGTTTCTCATATTAGAGAAACCATTCCAGATTTAACCTGTGCCTGACTCACTTTGCTGAGCATGATGGTCTCAGGTAATATCCATTTACTTACACAGGACTCAAAACTATTTGTTTTTATAGAGGAGCACTATTCCATTCCATTGTTTACAGATATCATAATTTATGCTTTCATTTGTCAGCTAATGGGTGTTTTTGTGTTTTCCACATTTTAGCTATTGTTAGTTGTGCTGCTATGAACACGGGTATACATGCATCTCTGTTATAAGATATTTTTAACTCTTTTGGAAAAATTCCCAGAAGTGGTATCACTGGATTGAAGGAGATACTTATTTCCAATCTTTTGAGAAACTTCCATACTGTTTTCCATAGTGTTTGTACCAGTTTACATTCCCACCAGCAGTGTAAGAGGATTCTTTTTCTTCACAGCCTCATCAGCGCTGATTGCAGTTTGAGTTCTTGATGTAAGACATTCTCTCTGGGGTGAGATGGCACCTTAGTCTATTAGTGTTATTTAAATAAGTTTAAACTTTTCCACTGAGAACTTTCAATTCCATTACATGCTACAATGTATGCTTACACTTATTTTAACTCAGAGATGAAGGCTAAAGCATCAACAGCAGGTGCATGTGACCGGATCCATATACTTACTACTTTGCCATGTACTATCTGTGGGATCTGCCAAGTTATCTAATGTATTCACTCTTCAGATTCTTAGTTTATAAAAGTCAGAATAAACTGAGTTAATAAACATAAAACGTTAAATTATTAACTGGTACATGTCAGTTGATAAATATTAGTTACCATTTTTACAGTCAGGTATATTTCAGGAAAGATTTTGAATCATCATTTAAAATACATTCATAATATAGTACTACTAATTCCGCAGGAATTATAATAATATGACAACAGTAGTAATATATTCTAAATCATGACTCACAAGATTTTTTATCAGCAAGTTACAATTTTTACTGTGCCTATGCTAAATTTTTGGCCATCTTTCACAAAATTGGGAATTCTGTTTTCTCCTTTAGGGGTGATACACAATTTGTGTAAAAATACCACACGTTGCTAGAGAAGGATTTGAGAACTGCTTGATAGCACAAGGTCAGGGCTGTGTGCTGCAGATAACGACACACTTGGGACAGTACTTCATAGAGGTTATGTGAACCAGCTCTGATTATAAACGCAGACTGGTGGTTGTCTGGCAACAGGCTACTTCCGGGAAAGCTGCTTTAATGAAATGCAATCTCGTTGCTTTGGGCTGGTGATTTTCGCTTCATTATCAAAGAAATATAGATGGTTTCCTGTCCAGAACCCTATGCCGAGAATTAGCTGACTTCCACAAAACAGTGTCAGCAAATTCCCATGATGCCAGTCCTCTAAGCAGAATGGTGAGGCAGCAGGTCATGGCTGTGCGTTCTTAGCAATATTCCCACAAAGCGAGAAGGGGGAAGAGACACAACTATGTCTCCTCCATCCACAAAACAATGAGTGAATCACACTGAGTCAGTCTAGCACTGCCCATGGACTTTTTTCTTAGAGGAAAAAAAAGTCTAGGCAGTATTATTCCAGTAGAAATCGATTGGACTGTTTCTCTCTAGATCAAGCTTGCACTGATTCACTATTCAGACACCAAAGGAGAAATGTCAAGGGTCGGATGACAGCATTGAGTACGATTTCTAGGAGAAGAGACTCCACTGAAAGACTGATTAAGTTCTAAAAGAAGCTGGCTGGGAAGTAGAAAAACACTAGCGCTCTGGAAATCGTCCTCCTCCAAGACCTCAGATTCGAATCACACAGCTGATAGCATTTCTTTTCTAAATTGTTAATTTTGAAAACTACCAAGAGATAAATTTTGAAGGCACTACTAGGATTTCATGAGAGATGAAACAATTGGAACTGATGAAAGCCTAACTCATTGAATTTAGTGGATATAAGCAGTAAAAATATTCTTCTTACTATTAATTGTTACTATTTCAATCTCTCTGTCCTTACATCTATTTGAGCCCTTTGAACTAATCTACCCTACTCTTAACTGTGAGCTCTTTCAAGTTGTTTACTGTTAATGCACTAAATGTGCAGTACTCTGCAGGAGTAGTTAATATGCCTTAGGTATTTTATTGCTCACTTAATCCAAGTTTTTATTTTACTTATTAATTCTGGTAAGTCAGGCAATTGGTCATCAAACTTTTTTTTTCTTTTTCTGGCCTCTGGGGTTATCTCTTGGCCTGCTGATCTATCTAGAAATATTGCTATGGAAGTCATCAGAAACTGGCTATTAGTCACATTTGCCCTTGAGGCATTCTTCTAAAGCAGAGTGACGAGAATCAGAGAGTTACAGATATGGAGTCCAAAACTATCTATCTAACTATTATCCAAAAGAGGTGGTCATCACCAAAGAACTTTCAGCATCCTGGTCTGGAACCTTTAGAGATTCTCCGGTATGAATCTCTGTCGGAAGGCCACAGGAACTGGAGAATTATGTCTGGATGTAACGACAGCAAAGGATTTACCCAGACAAGCTGCCTAGAGCTTTTCAAAAGAGTATGCAAACATGTTTTATCTAGGCTACAATCCTATTGGCTGATGCTATCTACAACCAGGGTAAAATTTCCTCCTTCAGTTTGGTCCTCTGCGTGCCAATCATGTCCCTGAGCGCACCCAAAAGTGTGCTATACTAACCTGCTAAACTTTTTTTAATTCATTCAGTCTGACATATTATGATTAAGGCCACATATGGACTTTAAACCTTTTACAACGTAATCCGCCATAAACCTTTCCCTGTACAGAGCTAAGCTAGCTCCTTCCTTTCATTCATTTTAATAACCTACCAAAGGAACTACTTGGGAGAAAAGCACGTGAGCTTTCTTAGATTACTAGGATGCCTTTATAGGAAAATAATAGGTTGATCTTTTTTCTTATGATTCTGTTTGTCTCAGTGTTAGTTTCAACAACAGCAACTAAGTTAGTTTTATTTATGCTTTACAGTTATTGGCTATCCTCATGGCAACAAGATGAGGCACAGAGGGTAAATAATATTATCAGTATTTGATTGCTGAAGAAGTAAGTTTAGAAAGGTCAAGTGATTATGCCAGGTTCTACACAATCCATAAACAAAAAAGCTGGCATTTGAAGCCAGATTCAATGTTCTAGAAAAAAATGAATCGTGTATTAGTTTGAACTTTAGAAGAGTGGTTTTTGCATTCAAGTGTACTTAAGATTTACTTGAGATCTTGAATAGGTAGTCTATTAGTCCACGTTCCTTTCTTCAGAAACAGCCAAGGTGGAACAGCACACAGAAACAAAGCAGAAGAAAGAGAATACCCTGGATTCAAAATCTAACCAAAATTTATGACAAACTTTTGCTGACACTGAAACAATCAGGTGAAGGTATACAGACACAAAAACATAAGTTCAGTTGCCTCTCAGTGAATCAACCAAATTCGGCAGAAACTAGTTTTTAGAAAGAAAATATTAAAAGAACGTGAGCTGATATCAAAGTTAAATAAGGTTTCTGGTGAAAAAGAAGAATGCCACAAAAAGAAATATTCAAAGAAATAATAAAGACAGTTGATAGTAATATGTTTATCTCTCTAATTTTCAGTCATCCACTCCTATCAACACCTGTTCCTCTGTAGTCAAGCCAACACAGTACATTATCAGTTTGAAATTTTGTGCCATTTGATAAATGGTAGTTCAGTATATTTTTAATTTATTGTGACCTCAATATGAATTATATGAATAATTTATGAATAATTTACAGTGATCTCAATATGAATGAAGTTAACTTATTTTTCTGTGTTTGATAGTTATTTAGTATGCATCTCACTTCATATGAGCTGCCTATTCATATCTTTGGTTCATTTTTCCACCACATTTTTGTTTTTATATTTGCCCATGTTTTATTTATCTTTGCTGATGTATAGAAATGTCTGGTCCTTAGTTGAATAAAAACTGGAATAAATTTATCTATCTTCTGTACTTTTCTAAGCTTTTATATCATAGGAAGAATATTCTTGTTCTAAAGTTATAATTCTTGAGGAATTTCTTTTTATTCCTAAGCACTTACCTTGGAATTTTTATTTCCACGGTTCTAGTGTGGGGCCAAAAGTTTGCTTCAGCACTCACTGTCTAGCCTAACTCATCCTCTCACTAGAGGCTCAGTAGAGATTAATGGTAGCAGTAGTCCAAACAGTACCTGCAATCAAGCCATTCACTAAATGTTGAGAATTGCACTACCTCTGACTCATGAGGACAGGAAAACCCATTAAGAACCCCAAATAAAATTGGGATCACCATCAGTTCCTAAAGTCTTGTTAGAGAAGTCATGTCATTTAAATACGGAAGCATGAGAAGAGTGTTTTTTTTTTTTTTTAAATCAGGGTTCCAATGCAAGAATGCCTCTTACCTCCACAGCAGCTGCTCCTCTTCCCAGATCCCAGTCCACCAAGCAGAGAAGGGCCTCTGCAGCTCAGCGCGGGTGGCACAGAGGGAGCCATAGCTGAAAGCTCTGGGGAAAAGAAGTTTCTCCTTTCATTGCCCGCCTATCATTGAACTGATTGTTACATGTGAATAATCATCACCACACTCACTCTCAGCCTCAAACCAGGTCTAAGCTATCAGCATTTCTGAAGGTGGCCAAGCAGGTTCTGGTACCTCCCTACACGATTCTAACATGCAGCCAGGACTAAGAACAGCTCATGTGGTGCTGTCCTTCCATCTGGTTAATCAACTGACTGTCCATGCATAGCAACAGCCATCTGAAAGCTGCCGCGTGCATCCTGATAAGCCTGGAGAAGGCGTTTCTGGAGATGGCATGTTCCCGAAGCCACAACTTGGTGACAGGGTGTCTAGTAAAGACTCGTTCTTCTGAAGAACAGTGTAAAGAACTTGAGAGATGTTGACATTTTGCTCCCTGAGTCCGGAATATGCCAAAATAAGTTTCCCTTCATTTTCATCACTTTAAGCAGGTGTGTCTAACCTGTGGCCTCTCGTTTTTTGTTTTTGCCCTTGACTTTTTAAAGTATAATAAAAAAATTAAAAAGAAGTTTTAGTACTTATACACATAAACTCTGTTATATAGCTCATTGTACATGAGGCCCATGTCAGGTATTATTCACTTAAAAAATAAGGTTAAAAAAACCAACACAGATAGTTTTGAGGCTTTTGTATGTAAATGAATGCAACTTGAGACTATCATGCTCAGTGAATTGAGTCAGAAACAGAAGGTTAACTATCATATGATTTCTCTGATATGAAAAACCCAGAATATAGTCATGTTGCAAAACTGAATGGGGGGGGGTAGTGACCCTCCCCCTCCCCATTGGGAGGGTCAAAAGGGAGAAAGGAAGGATATGTAATTTTGACACAATATATATTGCCACAAAATAATCAAGTTCAATGTAAACATTTTGTATCACATATATACATGTCAATCCAATGGGAGAAAAATAAAAATTTACTATGGCAAAAAAAAAAAAGAAAACAGAAGGCTGCAGTTGGACCCACCTGCTTTAAGGGAAGGAGAAAGTGCCATATATTTACTTCCTTCAGTTGGTATTTTCCATTACTTCATACTCCCCTCTCACAGAGCTGCTCTTGCCTGCGTACTTTGTTTTCCAGACATATGGTATCAGATATTCTGCAGGAAAAAAATGAGTGGAATTTTTTTCTCAATCAGTCAAGGGCCATTCTACTCAAGCTGTGTGCCATGTTGAAGCGATTTCCTACTCACTTCCTGCATGTTTGAATATGAATGAATAGGCCAATGTGTAATGTGCATACTCTCGCGGCACCCGAGTACAGATATTTATAGTCAAGCTTTTGGACAATGACTGCTGTTCCCAAACCTAACAGTCCCCTTTCTGTCTGTCACAGTGTTTTCCACACCAGATGCTCATGGCCTGAAAATAGAATTTCCTTAATTTGTAGGCATCGCCCTCATTTTCTCAATTTTCAACTTTGTCATTAACTCTTTTCCACAAAAAAAAATTGCTTTATAATTTCACTGGACAATTCCAAATATAGAATATCTTAAAATACAATGCATTTACACAGATTGAAAATGGAAGAATATTTTTGACAATATTACTTTGGTTATTGAGAAAAAGAAAAGAGATATAGCCTATATTTTGGTCAAGTGTACATTAAATCCATTACCTTTAATTCTGCATCTTCTGAAAGACTGATGGAAGAAAATAGGAAAACAGATTTTGTGGATAGAGAGAGGAGATGGGGAAGTGAGGGAATGAGAAAAGGAAGGAATGATGATCAGCATGTGACATGGATATGCAGCAACTCCTCAAGCTGAATGCTATTATACAAATAAAAATAATCTTTTAAAAGATATTGTATTTTTATTTTACATCATAAAAATAGACACTTTATTTTAATATATATATATATATATGATTATGTTCATATCAGAGGTTCTACAATGACTTATGATAAGCTTAATTTAAAATCAATTCTGTAGATAAAAAAGACAAAGTAACTTGATTTCTTCAGTATAAAATGCCCATATTTTAAAAAGATAGACAACCAAGCTAGCAAATGATGATAGAATAGGCCTATCAAATTAACCTCGCTTTAAAACTTTATTTCATTTACATAAAATGTGTTTGTAAACTTGCTCTAATTAAATGTTTAAGAAATTTACCAATGAAACAGCATACTGTTTGCTTTATTAAAGATAATTAGAAAATTTGAAGAAATTTTCACTTTCTGCTAGCTATTAATAGAATATTATTTCTTCACTAAATGTACAGCAAAAGCTATAAAAATTCAGAAGACTGAGAGTGTAAAAAGTGTCATCAGTATAGAAAAGAGTTTCCTACTATTTTACCAAATGTTTTAGAATGTTACTCTACATTTCTATACAATATGCAATAAATTTAAATCTTCCTACTTTGGATTATTACAGCAGTATGTGGCTAAAATATGTTAATTGTTACAAATCATTGTTGTTTTCCTTTTAGTTTTCAACACACCTTGAAATATCCTTTTTCCTTCTGTTTTATATTATATTTTTCCTATCACCTTTTTATGAGAAATGTCAGCTTTGGTTCAGTTTTAACAGTGTGCTGGTCTTAGATAGCGTGCAGGGTTAATTGAACTTTTTGTCTAATATTCTGAAAATTAAGTAGTGAGTTTATCAGTAAAAACCAGTATTATCATTTATATTTCTGGCATTCTCTCAAATTAGGTGTGGGAGTCTTGGCGACTTTTATCTTTCATAAGAGGGATGGCCAGATAGAAAACTCTTAGTGATGGCAACATAGTATGACATAATTTTCTTTTTAATGAGAAAAATATGGCATCTTTACATGCTTTATGAGACTTTTAAAAAGAAACATTATGTGGCTACAAAAATTAACTGGAAAAATTTTCATAATATAATTGCATTACCATACTACAATTGTGTTTTTCATTTTTGGTTTAATATCTCTGCCTGTGAGTGAGACCAAGAAAATCAATTGAATTAAACAGAAAAGAATTTAATCGAAGTGTATGTCACTATTTCTGCTTATGTCTCTACAAACATTTAATGAGAACCACACAGTAAAATTTGTGGGGGTGGGGGAGAAACTTAGGAATTGTATTAGATTGTTAATAGTATAAATAAACAATAGCTTTTTGATTTTACTATACAAGCAGAATGATGAATAACCCACTCTTTCCTGACCAGGTTATATCTGATGTATACTATTTATTTTAATCATCACAATTTGTTAATTGTAATGATACAGTCCAGATTTCCTATCGGGTATTCCATGGCACATGTTTTATTAATGTTTATCAGGCAATTAAGGAGTTTTTTGTTCTGTTTTGTTTGTTTTTGCTGAGGGAATCTCACAACATTTTACATGTATTAGGGCCATTTGCTTCTATGAATGAATACACATTTCAAAATAACTGACCACAGAATTCTCTTTCATAAGATAACTAGTGACATCTGGAGAAGTAATTTGAGAGAGAGAGATACCTGAGATCTATAGAACACAGTGGAAACAATGCTGACATGGTCAATCAGAACTTGATTATAATGAGAATCAATGAATCAGTATTCCAGTCCTCCTTTGACCTGGCTGTCACACTGATTACTCTCCTTTGGTTTCTCTAAGTGAGATGTCAAACTTGTCTTGGATCTTGGCGTACATTCATAAATATTTGAAGCAGAAACAACAGATATACTTATTTCGAAATTTAAAAGTTTATGACAAAATGTTAAAATAGGTATGGGAATATGGGCACACATATGAAGATGACATATTTACATTTCAATGTTTTCCATTCATATGTAAAACTTTTGTGGAAATTATCCTTCAGAAACAAAAGTTGATATTGAATATCTCATCACACCAGATCTATATGAATGAGAAAGCTTTGTCAAATTTTCGTTGTGAGCATGTAATACAATACCACCAATAGCAAGGTACAAAATAAGTCCAGCAGATAGCAGGAAGTCTTTCAATTAGCAAAATATCAATAGGAAACATAAAAGACATGAAAGTGGATTAGAGAGTCATTCAGTCTAGTCACTCATCTGATGACTGAATTGCCTATGCCAACTGAATGACTCAGACACCAGAGATAGGACCATTTCTCCTCGGTGACAGTGTCTAAGCAAAGGATGAAGGGCCAAGTGAGAGGTTCAGCAGAACTTTGGGTAAGGCACTGTTACAGCTTAGATCTGGAATATCTCCCAAAGCCTACTGTATCTGTAAGGTAACTGGATCATGGGGATTAATTGGACCAAGTGGATTAATCCCTTGAAGACTTGCTGTTAGGAGACGAGGGCTGGTTGGAAGAACGGAAGGTGTGGCATGGAAGAACGCATTTTTACACCAGCTCTTCCTTCCCCCGTGGTTTCTTGACCCACATGGTGACCACCTTCCTTGCAACTGGCCTTCCTAGGCTCTCCACCATGCCCTTCGGCCACTGCTCACCAAACATGAACAGACACCTTTGAAACTT
Organism: Ctenodactylus gundi; assembly: GCA_004027205.1. Taxonomy (NCBI): domain Eukaryota; kingdom Metazoa; phylum Chordata; class Mammalia; order Rodentia; family Ctenodactylidae; genus Ctenodactylus; species Ctenodactylus gundi. The sequence goes on along the minus strand of PVKB01000598.1, from coordinate 107,200 downwards.
GAGCTAAAATAAACCAAATAAACCTATTCTTTAAGTCGTGGTTGTGAGTATTGCGTCCCAGCAATGAGAAAGTAACTACCACAGCCATGATTTAGGTGACTTTGCAATTGCCTTTCCTCTTATACTTTGTAACTCTGGTGTGAAGAATTAAAATTACTCCAAAAGATAAAAAGCACTTAAAATGTATTTCATGGCATTTAAAATTGTATTTAATTATATTTAAAATCTGTTCTGCTAATCTGTGTGAGGCCACAGCCAGCACGATAGCATTAAAATTTTTAACAGAAGCTATTTTTAGAACTATTGTTTTGTTCACACTTCCTACACACACAACAGAGGGGAAGTGATTCAGAGAGGAAATGGAGAAGAGTTCATGCTTTTAAGATGTCTAAAAAATGAATAGGGGCTCTATTTCACCTTTTATTTTTTTCTAAAACCTGATCAATATGTGGCCTGCTGAGGGATCCATAGTGAGCAGAGGTTCCTGTGTGAGGTTGACGCCACTTTAAGCTTAGCCAGCAGCAGAGTCTCTATCACACTTTACTCTTGCTTTTTATTTTTATTTTTATTTTTCACAGAGCTGTGGGTACTCTCGCAGGGCACTTGGGATTTCCACTTCTACTACAGAAGTGTGATCATGGGAACTTCCTGTAAGTCTGAGGAATCTAGAGCAAAAAGCATTTTTATTTTAGCAATAGGACACCAAAATGATCTCAGTGTCAACTGAGACACTAATTCAGTATATACCATGTTTCAAAGTGATGTCCAAGATTATGACATAGGAATAGCAAAGAGGAACTCTAAAAATCACGTCATGACTTATAACCTCTCATCATATAAAAAGCTGCTGCATTTATCATATTTCCCATTGCTGGGACACCGTACCCAACACCTACAACTTCAAGGAGGAGAGATTTAATTTGCCTCACTTTTGGGAGATTCAGCTCATGGTCATCTGCCTCCCAGAAAAAAACACCACGGAAGAAGGACACAGAGGAGGAAAAAGGCTCAATTAGTTGCAGTAAGAGAACAAAGGCAGGTAGGAAAAGGGCTAAGGACCATACGTAACACCAATGTCCCACCTCCATGACCCACACAGAAATAGCCCAGACTGTGTTCCATTAATCCCTTGGGTGGCTTCAAAAGCAAATCAGTTTGACATTCCACGCTCATCACCACAGTTATGTAAAATATTTGAAGGATTCAGATTCTGAGAGAAATGTCAGTGAGCTTTGACTCTCCTGGCTCCCTGAGTCGGGAGAGAGATTTCCCTTTCAACCTCCAGTAAGTAAAGACAGGCAGTGGGAGATTTCTCATTGATATGTCCTCTGTTTGCAGGACATGATGTGGTGACTGACTTACGCCTGAGAAATATAAAAGTACACGGTACCTTGGTGGCAGAGTAAAATTCAATAGTGTTGAGAACAACCGCTCTCTTATGGACCGTTACTGGAAGAAAAGAAAACTACAACAAAAATAATAATAAATAGTCAATATTTCTCTCCCTTACATGCTAGCTAATATTAAAAGGAAGCTGGTTTAGGATGGGTGTAAGGCCTTGTCCCAAATCCAGTCCAGTGATATAGAAGTCTGAGGCGAAATTGGGTTTCCAGGGCTAAGGAAGACAAAAGAAACTAAGCAAAAGAAAGACAGACTGCCATCCTTCAGGAATCAATCTCCTCAAAGGTGGGCTGGAGATGGGAGATTTGAAGAAGCTATAACAGTCCACTCTTTTCCCAACACTGAGAATGGAAAATAACGGTTCAATTTCAATGAGGTCCTCTGCCAGCTTCTAACCATATCAGTCAGGCCTGTGCGATTCCTCTTTTCTCTCTTCTTTTACTTGTTCTCAACTTCGTAGAGTAAAATGTGGAGTGATAATCCCAAAAAAGAAGCAAAAAATGACAGACCAGAAAAACAAAAGTTGAAAATCCTTGATGTTAGGTGAAAGTTACAATTGTGATTGTTACATTGGCCTGAAAACGTGATAACTAGCAAAACCAGAAATATTTTTGTGATTATGCCTGATCAATATAATATTTCTGTTTTTTGTGGTGGTGTCGTTTGTTTAGATTTGGTTTCCATCTGAGTCCGAGGGTCACAGAAAGATTCCAGAAGTCTCCCTATGGGTGTGGCATAGTCAAGCATGTGTGTGGCATAAAGTGGTGAAGGACATTAGCGCATCCTGTACTCCTTTAGAAGGTGGGGCAGGAGGGAGAAATCTTCAGCAGCAGGAACTGCAATACATAGCTGATAGTCAAGAACCAGTTTTCCCTGCCTATGTTCCTCAGTGCCAAAAATGTACGCACAATTCAGAAAAATCAAGGAAAGGGCATCATTGAATTGATAAAAAAATCTTGCGATGATGCTTGATAATGTATATCATCAGTGAGCTAAGAATAATCTTTTATCGTCATTTTGAGATAGAAATTATTTTAAATAATAGCAAAATTAAGTTAGTTTTTGGACCCCAACTTGAAGCTCAAGAAATTGGTCTCACACAGATTACCATAACAGATTTTAAGTACAATGAAACACAATTTTAAATGTTTTTTATCTTTGTATTATAATTAACACACCTGAGTGGAATCTGCTACCTTCTACAATCCAAATTCTCTTTTGAATTCTTTTTTTTGTTATTATTATTGTAGCTTGAGAGCTGGAATTCTCTATGAATTCAGTCTAAGTCATGTATTCTAACACACCCCATAGCAAACTTTGTAATTCTTTTGTAGTCCTGGTAAACATTGTTTTCCTTTTACTCCTACTCATGCCTCAAAAATTTTCAAATCAAATGTGCATTAATGCAGAAGCTTTTGATGTGGTCTTTTTGAGGAGATTCTACCACAATCTATTATGCAAATATCAGATAATTCATTTCTAAGAGATGCAGTTTTAAAGGCTTAGAGCCCCTTCAGAACTGGTGAGTATCCACTTAACATAATATTTTTCTCAGCCCAAAACAACTTCATTGCCTCATATTGCCAAGACTGTTCTCAATGTCCTTTCCTCCGCGGATCCTGCTGCTCCCCGAATCTCTAGCCTATTTTATACTCATCATATCTCAGAAATTACTCTCCAATTTTTCCTCTAGTTTGCTTCTTGCATTCTTCCATCCTAGCACACTCTCTCAGAATTGGTAATAGAAATTTTGATTAAGAAATCTGTACACTGGTACTCGGTTATAAGCAACAATGCACACAGATCTCTTGACAGATTCCACTCATAACATTTTCCAAAATTATGGTGCAGAGTCCCAAGCAGGACACCTGTCAATCTTATTTATATTTCCAGGGTTTGCTTTTACGCATGTGTGCGCGTGTGTGTGTGTGTGTGTGTCTGTCTGTCTGTCTGTCTGCATAAGTTCTGTGCAAATTTATCACCTATGCAGGTGCACATTTCCACTAATACCTTCAAGATAGTATCTTGTGCCCTCCACAAAGATCCCATATGTTCTCCTGTTTATAATTACATTTACCTTCTTCCTCCTCAGTCAGCTGTTCCTAAATCTCAACCACCATTTATCTATATATTCCATTTCTAAAAATCTTGACATTTAAAAAATAAACTATAAACAGAAACTCACAGCATCAAACGTTTGGGGATTTGCTTTTCGCATTCATCTTAATTCCTTGGAGATTATCCCAGGGAAGTTTTGGTGCATGTCAGTAACAGCCATTTAATTAATATTTATTAACCGGATAAATATATAATATAATGACCTAATATGGAAAAATAATGGAAAACTGGTGTGGATATCTTTTGACATCATTTTTGCATTATATGCCTACATCCTGATTTCACATGTTTAGGATTCTGTCTTAAGGGACCAACTGCAATTATGACTGTAAAAAGAATTGAAATCATGTAAGTCAAACAAGAAGCTTCTGCTTAAAACTAATATGACTGATTACACAGTTCCTTCAACTTTAGTTCCTTAACTATACAATATAACTTGCATCACTTTCTTAAAGATTATTTTTCCTTTTCTCAATCTTTTTATTATCACATCACTGCCTGCTCAGCTCATTTCCCCAGTCTACTTCAGGGCCTCTGATGATCTTTTCTTCCCCTAACTGTCCCTTCATCATCTGTCTCTGATTACTAATATCCAATTAAAGACCTTAGAGAACTATCTGTAAACAAAATATAACTACTTGTCCAGCAGGTCACACATGACACTTTTGGATCTGGGATTCTACCTTTCAACTGTAATGAACTAACTCTGTTCTGCAAACGTATCATACAGCCCCATGAGCGCATCTCTCTGTGGAGCTATTTTTTCCTTTGTGCAATGAATGCTTATTCTAAAACAATATTTTACGTCTAAATTTGAAGTAGTAGAGGAAGGATATTTAGGTACAATTTGAGTATCCCTAATCCAAAGTTCATGGGCTCATAAACATTTCAGATACTGAATTTTTTCTCGAATTTTATAATATGTATACTTAAATATTGATATGCTTCGGGGGTGAGACAAGTCTATACACAAAATTCATTTATGTTTCATTTATGAACATAGATAAGATTTCCATACTGAAAACAATTTTCAGTATGAAAATTTTACAGTCTGATTTTAGACATTCATACTCATAGTCTGAAGGTAATTCTATACATTATTTTAAACCATTTTGTGTATAAAACAAAGTTTCATGTTCTTTAATTTTCCATAAATAGCATCATGGCAACACTGAAAAAGCTTCAGATTTTGGGAGAATTTCAGACTACAGATTTAGACTGTGTCTTAGTTACTTTTTTGTCTCTATGACTCAATACTCAACACCCACAACTTAGCAAGGAAAGGTTTATTGTAGCTTACAGTTTCAGAAGGTCATAGTGCATTCTCAGCTGGATGGCTGGGAAACAGTGGGAGCACATGGCAGGATTGGAGCAGAGGCAGAGACAGAGCCAGAGCCCCAGCAGCAGAGATCCTCACATCATAGTGGAAGAGAGAGCGGGACCAGGAGGAAGGGCGGAACAAGATCGCCCCTCCCCAGGTCAAGTCCGTGCCTCCACCTTTCCAGCCAGGTCCCACCTCCCAACCCTACACAGTATCCACAGGAACTTGAGGCGTTTGGGGGACATTCCAGACCCAAACCATGGCGGACTGGGAATGTCTCTTTTTGAAAGGTTCATAAAGTGAAAAGCAGAGTACATAGTTGAGGGAAGAGCAGAGAATGTTTAGACTACATGGAGCTGTCATTAGATTGCTGAACCACTGCTGTTATATAAAGAGATCTCTGTAGCCTCAAGATGACTTAATGTAAATGCAATCAGAATATAAATATGTCAAGTAGGGATGCCAGTTGCGGTCCCCTCCCACCTTTCTCACTTGCTTCCTTCCCTTACCAGATGTATTCCAGAATGCCCCCAACTTTTTAATGCCCACATTGAGGAAAACGGAGTCCAATGCTTATTAGAAACAAGTTCTAAAGTTAATACGTCCCGGACCTAGGACAACTCTTTCCAGTTCTTACCTACATATCTATAGCTGATGTCAGCTCTTTACAAAAACTGTTCATGAAGACTACTGCCATGTTATACTCCAAAGACTGGATCAGAAAATCACTGGTAGGCAATTTTTTTTTTTTTTTTTTTTTTTTTTTACAGCTCCTCCTTATTTTAAACCCTAAGAAGAAGCTCTTGGACATAGATGGCTTAAAGATCTCTAAACTTTTTTGAACTACTCCCTCCTCATCAAAAAAAGGGTTTTCACTGATTTGTGGAGGGTTATATAGGGACAGTGACAGACTTCCTGTAGCCCTTTCTTTCCTGGAATATGTCTGTACCCAAAAAGAATGACTATGTTTTTGTCACTGGAGGGTTTCAGATTGACACTAGAAAACTTGTCCGGAATGTTGTAGAACTGTGTAACGTCTCAAGTCTCATGGAACCAAATGACTAGTTTCCCCTTCAGTTTGGAGACCTTTATCATTCAATGAATAGATTCCAGCTTCATAGAACCTTTTTAACGTTAGATATTTTTATTTTTAAAATTTTTTCTTTGAGAAATTCTCTCAAGAACTTTATAAGCAATTCTTCTGTTAGGCCAAAATGGTATTTTCTCACCACAACACTTTTGTGAAATTAAGACGACAGCAATGAGAGAGCCAGACCACAACTATCTCATGGAACTTTAAACGAAAGACAAAGCGAAGGGGGGGGGGGGCAGTGAAGGGAGGGAAGAGAGGGTAGGGGGAGGAACAAAAGGAGAGCGGGGAAGTCCTTGTCACTTTGATAAGAAATGTATGTGCACAAAATGCTCAACTCCATTGTAAACCTTAAATTCTGCACGTGTACATATCAATAAAATGGGGGTGGGGGAGAAGATAGCAAAAGGAGAAGAGGTACATCATTATCTGAGCTCACTTCCTTAGTCATGGTCCCCGCATTGGTCTCAGAAGTGTCCATGTGATTTTGCTGGGAGCTGGCAGATGGGCTTGTAGGCAAATGCCCAGCTGCTTATCATAATTCAGATAAAGGAAACCTGGCCCACACATTCATATAGCCAATTCCTGACAGCAGGGACTGCAGGGTGGTGAAAATGGCATCTGCCTTGTCCAACTGCCACATGCTGCAAACTTGAAAGTGGAACAGAGCATTGCAGGAAAACGTTAACAAGATGCCTGGGAAAATTGGTGTAATTAGAGAGAGAGAGAGAGAGAGAGAGAGAGAGAGAGAGAGAGAGATCCAGAAGTCAGTTGTTTTTTGCAACCGCTATGGTGAGAGCGCTGAACTGAATGGAATCCATTTTGTTTTGATCAAAAGTATGGACAGACTCAGCTTTCATGTTGTTGACGCCAAGCCTATTTTTGGATTTTAAGTCATAAATTTGAATGATTCAGCATTTAGGCATGATGTTCAAAGTTTGGTAAAAAAAAGCTATGAATAGTTCCAAAATAACGCCAAGGTTCTATTCATGGTCTTGATACTAGCCTCCATTCATGATCTTCAAAACATATGGATTTTAGTAACTAGTGTAAATATGGCTTAGTTTGAAGTTTTTGAAAATGTCATGCTGCTGATTTTGAGTCTACAATCATTTCTCATATATATGTATATATATGTATATTACATATATGTAAACTTCGAACAATATATATACATATATATTAACAACTATTCCCCATACCAATTGAAAAATTGGGCACTGCAACATTGAACATGGTTTATTCATCCTATTTCTCTAAATAACACATTCTATTTAAGATTACAAAAATCAAACAAGATATTCAAGAGTTTAAAATTTCAGTGTTCCAAAAAATTGTGCCATATATTCATGTGCAATTCAATTCTTTTGTAGGAAGATATTTCTTACCTTCAAGAACTGCTAAGAAAACTGTATGCATGTGAAAATATGATGGAAATTTGTTTTAAAACATTAAATGCAAGAAGCTTTAATTGAGCTAGTGAGCATTCAAATGAACTCCTAGGAAATACAATTAAAGTAGTAACTGTCCAGCAGATTGACAAAATTAGAAAAGTAAAACAATGCAGAAAGTTTTAATTCCTAGGATGCCTTAAAGAAAGAGAAAGAAAAAAGACCTCCCAAAGGGGAAAAAAAGGTTTCTTTTATTTTTTTCTTCTATTTTTTCTTTGATTATGGATATGGTAGACCAAATGACGTTCTTGTTGCAGCTGGATTTAAAAATAAGTGTTCAAAAAATACATAGCCCAGGGACGGTTAACGATTCTTTGCCAGACACCTCTTTTTCCTTGCCACTGCAGAGTCTAACCACCGCCCCACCTTCCAGCTACATAACTCTTCCCAGGCTGCCACCATCATCTTTTCCTCTGCTGCCCTAGTTGCGTGAGCACACAACTGTAGCTGAATCAATTAGACCTCCTCCCTAAAATGTTAACAATTGGAACAAAAAAAAAAAAGAGATTTTTTTTCCCTCTTCCCATAGTGAGAAATCTGGGATGACATATGCTCAGAGGGCAGACTTGCTTTCTTGGGTGGAGGAAGCTGCCTAAGAAATGCACACAAAGGCACAAAGCACAGAAAGTAGAGGAGGGGTACAAAGCTAGACAGCACACGTGATATTCAGTCCTAGATTCCTGTTTTCACAAAAGTCTTACGTTTATTGGTATTCTTTTGGTATCATGAAATCCTCTCTTTTGAACCAAACTAGTCAGTTTGCTATTATTGAAAATTAAAGCATTCTGAGCAATATTCATTGTGTGTGATGACTGACTGATTGGGAAAAGCTCAGCTTGGTCAGAGAAAACAAATATATATCCCAAATTATAAGTTACAGTTACCTCTTATGTGTCTTACAATTTGTGATCCACACAGCTGCTCCATCCACTACAACAATAATGACATATTACATTTGTAGCCCTGTAACCACCTTCATATATATATATATATATATATATATATATATATATATATATATATGAGTAACCTGAATCACACTTGCACAGAGATATCGAAGTCCTGATTTATGTTCATGATAAGTAGAATAATAGAAATTATAGAAACAAAATAAACAAAACTCCATTGTAGGATCATTTTAAGACAAACCATTTTGCTGATCAGCTCTTAAAGATACCTGAAATAGCATGATTGTGGAAATGCCAATTCAGTTGTTATGGTGTAATCCTCAGCTTTGACTGGAAACAACCCTGAGTCTCTCTGGGTTCCCCAGAAACAATGGTTGAGAAGTTGAACCCTCTTAAGTAGGGAAGGAACTCAATCTTATCTTTCTATGAGAATAATGGATTTCTCCTTGCAACAAGAGGAACTACACCTTCTCCCTGCACCCAAGCCCTTCCCACAGCAGAAAGCTGGTTCTCCTACAGATACAAGCATCCACAACCTAGGCACTGTCTGCTTGTCACCCAAGTAGGTATAGGCTCCTCCCACTGTTAAGGCTCCTCTCATATTTGCCCTTGCAGAGAGTTGGGTACAGAAAACAGAGAAGACTCTTCCCTGAAAATGTATTTTTGGCAGACCCAACTGAGTTCCCTGGCTTCTCCAGCTACTCTTTCAGTGCAGTAATGAATACATATTTTTTTTTTGCATATTCTTTCTTTTGGTTGATCCACACTTTGTAAATTTTAGAAACTCCTTTTGCAGACTCTAGGAATTTGTAGAATTTATCTTTAGCCTTGATGAAATACTAGTGGTACCCAAGGACAGACCTCCTTGCTCCATGTGTTGGACGGTGATGTGGCAGATTCCTTGGCAAGCAGCAGTGACGGTCCTTCATATCACTTATAATACATATCACTTATAATACTTGACCTGCATGCATAAAGTGAGCATAAGTCTAGTTTTTGTGCACTTATTGTGCCTGAACTTCAGAAGAGAAAATTCAAGGACCATGCAATAGCTGAACTATGCAAACGTGGCCCAAACACGTGTGTCATCTGTTGGCAACATCAAGTACCCCCTCTATGAATGCCCTGCAGCAAATGCGTGTCCCTGCTTGGTCACACAGAATATCCTGTGGGACAGTGAAGCAGACTAGGAAAGGATCCACACTCCAGCTTCCGAGCCAATTCTACCTGTTTTATGTGATCACAGGTTTCATATTCTTTGAAACAAATCACTTGTTTCACAGACAGACATTTTTTCACACCTGAAAGACTGACGTCTGGCTTTCTGCTGACAGGTACATTGCTCTGTCCCTGGAGTCAAATACAAGCAGACTTATCAATAACTGCCTGGCATTTCCTAGAAACAAACCAAATAGGCTCTGGTTGGCTGTTAATGGCATGTTTGGATGTTGGAAAATGAAACTAAAAGAGACAGAGAATTGTCATTAGAAGAACAGAACAGCGAAAGAAGCTGAGGCTGAATGATACCACATCGGTAGAGTGTAACCCAAGTCTACTAGGTCAGTCTTCAAAACCAAGGGAGAAAAATGTAACCAGAAAGTAATTCCAGAGCAAAAGGGTCAGCAGGACTGACCTTGAGGAGGGACATACAGACAGGCTGGTCCAAGAGCAGGAAGAGAGGGAGTTAGGGAGGGCAGCTGCTGGGAACAGAGCAGCTTTTATGTCTGCAGGACAAGGGCCAGGGAGGGGTGAGGATGGGGGACATGGATCAGATGGGCTTAGAAGTTCAAGGCCAGGGCAAACAGCAGTAAATGAAAAAAGTTATTATTCTTGCATTACATAGTACCTGAATTATTAAATTTTCTGGAAGCTAATTCCAATATGTTGAAAACACAAACAGATACTTTTTTGTTTCATCACCTTGAAAAGTCCAGAAGCTACAGCACAAACCATTAAAATATTTTTCAAGCAACATAAATAAAAATCTGTAAATCAAATAGCTGAAGAACAGGGTAAAATAGTTACTTCAGAAGCAGAAGGTAGAAGCAAGAGCACAGTGTTTCCAACTTTAAAACCATAAATCAATTTCTGATAAAAGCTTTACAAAGCAGTTTTCAGTAAAGTGACCTTATGTGTTTTTGCCATTCTGTGAAATACACAGCAGCATAGCAGAACAGAGACTAGTGTGGGAGGAAGGGTGGAACCAGCTCACACTCTTCCAGGTCAAGCGTCAAGCATCCATCCCTTTCAGCCAAGCCACACCTCCTGACAGTACATAGTACCCAAGGCAACGTGAGGCTTTGGGGGGACACTTCAGACTCAAACCACAAATAAAGCCTAACCATTACAGTTACTGTGACTGCTTTGCCTAATGCTGGCCATAGAGCAATGAATGTTCTGTTTAATCAGAGAGCTTGATTTTTATTTGGGATTTGAAACTGTGATGTGTTTCTTAAAAAAGAAAAAAAATTGTTTCTGTAGTCTCTCTCAACTGAAATCAGGAAGCTTTTCTGCCTGGTGGTACAATGGTCATGTTTGCAAACTGCATCCATCTCATTCTGCATCCCTCTGTGCTTGTTAATAATTAGAAGACAACTGTTTATTAAGATTTTCCTTGGGATGTTCTCAAGGCCTTTTGTTCTGCTATTTCTACCAATGTGAAACCTAGTAAGTGTTTAACAACCAGAGACTGTGGTTGTCATTTTATTTTCTTCTATCACATCCAATCTGAGATCTTTCTGAGATCTTTTTTTTTCAATTTTCTAATTTGTCTTCTGACCCAGAAATGCTACATTATAGGTCCACTGGGGGCAGTTTGAACACAACATGGAAAGAAAGATACTAGCTTGCATAGGAAAAGGTAAGTACATGTTAAAAACAAAACAAAACAAAACAAAACAAAACAAACCAGTCTGTATTTGTTGCCTTTTCACATAGGCAATAGATGTGACCTTTCTCAATTGCTGAATTTATTTTTATTGCTGCTTTTATAGGCAGGAACATCAGATAGTGACATTAGACACGGCTGCTGCCATGGCTTTCCTTGACTTCCACAGCCCGTCAGTACCTCCTCACCCACGTACAGCATTCAAGTGACTGCAGACTGATCAGATTCCTACCTACACATTCTGGCTGCCCAGAGTCACTCAGAAAACCACTTTATCACACAAACGAGAGCGATGAAGTGACTTAACACAAAGCATAATTGGTCACAAAACTAGAACTTAAACTCAAGCTTCCCATTCCTACTTCACCCAACACCATCTGTTTTACTCTGCCTCTCTGCTTTAAGTGAATAAAACAAACTCATCCCCCAAGGTTAACAAGTAGGAATATATGAACAGAAAAAGAAATAATTTTTGGCATAGAGCACAGATTTTTCTGTATGGAGACCACAAACACCGTCAACACAGCCCATTCTATAGCTATAATATTATTTAAATTTATTCCATTTCACACAAAATATGTACTAAAAAAAAGAAAGTATTCTTAATACCGTGATCAGTTTTACAGATGATGGTGTCATGTGTACTGAATAATAGCACCAAAGACTACAACAAATTCTGTGAGAACTGAAGGTCTAGCAACAAAATTAGAACATGTCACTGTATTTTGCATAATTGTATCACTTCAAAATAAGTTCCTTGTAAGACACAATTTTATCCATAATCCATCTGGTGCTTAAACTCATACAATGACTCTTTCTTGCACATTTACTCAAATGTGCATGTAGAATCCTTTACCTCTATAATACCAAGAGAAACCCTTATGCCTTCCTGATGATCTTTTTAATGGGAAAAATATTGGAGGCATCAATCATTGCAAACAAAAGCAAATGAAGAATTCAAACTCTATGTATCACGGCCTTCGTAGCTGTTGGCAAGATTTATTAAGTTAAATATTGACTTGAAGAAAAAAGTCAAAATGTTTCTTTTTTCTTCATTTTGAAATCCTTAATGGTCCTATTAAAACAAGGCATATTTAATTAATTACTGTCCTCGTATCCAAGCAAGTGGGACATGTCCTCCAAGTTCTGCATCTTGTGTAATGCAAACACAAACAAAATATAAACATATTAAAGAACATCTGAGTGCCACTGTCACTCAAGACATTCAGGGGCACTAGAGCACAAACTGTAAAGCTAAAGACGCACTCTAAAGACTAACACCAAGCAGGCCTCTGAGACACAATTATTCATATCTCTTGCCTTGTAGTCTAGAAACACAAGGCATTGTGAGGGTCATGACTGTTTATATTCTGTACAAGTGAACACTGCCACAGAGAGAAGGAACAGAAATGGTGAAAATATTTAGGCAAAACAAAAGATGACTCATTCAACTACTTAAAACTTTCTCTCAAACTGCATGGATGATCTAGAACTTCGACTCCCAAGGCAATTTTTCTGAAGCAAAAACACAAAATGTGACTTTAAAAAATAGCTGCAATAATTGTTTATAGAATTTTTATGTTTTCAAATACAACAATCTAGATTTACAACTATAAAGAAACTGTTAAATGTATGTATATACTAATGTGATTCAATATATGAGGGGTTTCAGATATAGGTATTCTTACCTTCTTTCTTCTTTTATTAGTATATGTATCTGATACACAATGGTTACATTGAGCTTGAGTATTTTGTACACACACACACACACACACACACACACACACACACACACACATATTGTGTCAACATTACATTCCCTTTTCCTTCTCATTTTTGGCCCTCCCACACCCTGTTCTCATCCCCCCAACTCCCACTATTACATCCATTTGATTCTCTAAAATGCTTGTATTCTGGGCTTCTCATATTAGAGACATTATATGACATTTAACCTTCTGAATTTGACTCACTTCACTAAATGTGATGGTCTCAAGTTGCATTCAGTTATTTATAAAAGCTTCCAATCTTTCTGTCTTTATGGAAGAGTAGTATTCCACTGTGTGCCTTAGTCTGTTGATGGGTATTTTGGTGTGTTCCACATATGAACTATTGTTAACTGTGCTGGTATAAATATAGGTATACAATGTATCTCTGTTAGTCATTTCTTTTAACTCTTTAGGAAAGATACGCAGAACAGGTATCACTGGATTGAACAGAATATTTGGTTTCCGCCTTTTGAAGGGTCTCCGAACTGTTTCCACAGTGAGTGTACCAATTTACAGTCCCATCAGCAATGTAAGGCAGTACAATATTGTAACTAGACTTATAAAGTTATTTTCAAACAATTTTATTGACTTATAATAATATTTGGAGTAGGAGGACAGCAGGATATATGTTTCATGGGATACTAAAGTCTTTTAAAGGCATTTTTATATGAAAGAAAGTATATGAAAAAATGTACCTAGTAGATGCATGTATTTGAATAAGTTAATTTCAATCAACAGTACTCAATAGCTGTGTAAAACACGATATTGACTACTGTGTTAGCAGAAAGTCTGGGGATAGATTACACTGGTATTCCTTCATTAGTTCAACTGTATCAAAGATCTTTGTAGGCTGGAGGAATAGCTCAGCAGTTAAAGCTCTTGCTTAGCAAGCTGAAGGCCATGGGTTCAATTCCCCAGCGCCACACAAACTGGGCATAGTGGTACATGTCTGTAATCCCAGCACTCAGGAGGCTGAGGCAGGAAGATTGGCGTGTGTTTGAGGCCAGCCTGGGCTGCATAGCAAGTTCAGGACCGGCCTGGACTGCAGAGCAAGACCTCGTCTCAGAAAAAGAAATCTCTTTGTAATTTGTCGCTATGCTGCATGTCGCTTCTTGGCCTTTAGCTTTTTGTGTATAAAATGGCTACCGTCACGCTGAACCTTACACGTGTACATGACAGCATTCAGACAAGAAAGTCAGACAGGTGTCACCAGAAGAGGCTTAGCATGCATCCTTCCTACTAGGAAAAGGAACTATCAGAATCTTCTAACAGCTTCCCCTGTATCTCTTGGGTTAGCAGTGGGGGGACATACTTAAACATGAGGAAAATACCAGCACTGATCATGCTTATTTTATATTAAGCATGTCTTATCTCTCCAAGTTCGGCATATCGCTACTTAAAACCTGGTTTATTTTAGATGGGGGAAAAAAGGAAATTACCAATGGCTCCAACGACTAGGTAATCAATAGTATCTCATTACAAAAAAAAAAAAAACCTTCAACAGTTATGGCTCATTTTCTATTTTCACTTCTTTAATACGTTTCCAAATTTTCTACAATGAACATTATTTTATGTTAGAAATATTTAAAAGAAAATGTTTCCAAGCATTGTAAAGCTCTTAAAGATTTTTTTGTAAGCTAATGATAAATGTGTGTATTAACTGGCCCAAGAGACATTCCCCCAAGGATTACAAAAACATAATCTAATATATTTGCAAAATAACATTATGACTAACTGCTATTTGTGACCCCAAGTCGAAATGGTCTTTTCAAAAAGATTTAGGTTATTGTTAAGTATTTATTTTTCCAGATTTGAGGAACAACAAAAAGCAGAAAATAAATCAGAGTTTAAGTCTGGTTAGGTGAGACTGGTATTTATACCTTTCAACAATTCCTGTTCACATAAATTACTTTTCACCCAGCTGCTTAATTCTTTCTCTAGTATCTGGTATCTCCAAGTTCCAGATTTCTCAGGCAAAGAACCCAATTTTAAGTCTTCATAAATATTTTTAAAATACAGCCTAAAGAAAAAATGGAAAGAGAAAAAAAATCCCAAGACAGGATGCCATAGCAGTTTTAAAGTAAGTTTTCAAATTCTCACTCAATAATCTTTGCTGCTTTAAAAAAAAATAGATTTGTTATTATCAAGAGCAAAGTAAATCCACAAAAGCAATTAAAAGCTCATTTTGAAAAACTGCATTTAATTTTTTTTACTGTAACTCAAATAAAATAAGAAAGATGGTCATATTTATATGTTAAATTTGGATGCTAAAGCATACATAGAAATTGCCACAATATGTTCCAATAGAGTTTGTGCTTATCTGCTCACTAACTTCACTTGTCTGTTACTGACAGATGTTGAATTTTTAGTTATAAAGGTGAATAAAACAGAGTAAATCTGCAATCTAAATTTTAGAACATTTATCATAGTAAACTATTTTTCAGAGAAAAAATTGAAAGTGCTTTTCCTTAACAAGCAGTGTTCAACCCACTATTTGCACAAAAATAAAATATTTATAGTGTGTGTGTGTGTGTGTGTGTGTGTGTGTGTGTGTGTGTGTTTGTGTGTGTGTGTGTGTATTTCAACAATAGTTGCCAAATTGTTTACAGTGATTGTCTCCGGGACGGAAGTAAAAATAACCAACTTTTATTCTACATATTTTTGTATATTTTTAAAATTTTACAATGAGATTATATTTATGAGTCAGGCACGGGCAAACATCTATAATCTCAGGACTCTTGGAGGTTGGTGCAGAAGGACTGCAAATTTAAATCTAATCTAAAGAACTTCACAATTTGCAGAGACACTCTCTCAAAACAAAAAAAAAAAAAATATTAAAAAGAACTGGCAATGTAACTCAATGTGAAGGCCCTGGGCTCAATCGACAGTACCGCAAAATAAGAAAAGAAAATATGTATTACTTGAATTAATGAAAGTATCATTTTTAAAAGATAACTGTTATTACCCATAGTTTTATTGTATTTTCTATTGTTATATAATTTGTATCTCATGCTGTTTTTCAAATTGCGATAAGTAATAGTGTGCCCGAGAGCTCTAAAACCAAAACAAAACAACTGTGGTAGATTTATTTACTTTATAGCTAAGCATTTAAACTGTTACTTTTCATATTAAATCAAACCTTAAAATATTATAAATAAATAAGATGTAAAATTAAGGTAAAATATGAGGCTTCACCCAACACTGGCATACAGATTTTATTTAAGGGCTGGAGGGGTGTAGTTCAGTGGTAAAAGCACTTGCCTAGCAAGAGCAAGGCTTTGGGATCAATTCCTTCACATCACATAAGCTGGAAATGATGGTGCACACCTATAATCCCAGCATTTGGGAGACTGAGGTAGAAAGATTGACATGTGTTTGAGGCCAGCCTGGACTCCATAGTGAGTTCATTCAGGACCAGCCTGGACTACAAAGCAAGACCCTGTCTCAAAAATGAAAAGAAAAGTAAAGAAAAAAGACAGAGAGATTTTATTCCATTTGAGAGATTTATTCCATTCTAAATACAATGAAGATAGCTAGGAATATAGAAACAGAGCAAGAAAGCCAGCAGATGGAAAATGAATGAGAGCTGTCAAGGGCAGGGGGACTCTTACTGAACCACATATATAGGATTCTTGTTTAAAGGAGACCTGAGGCTTAGATGTCAAGTGTAAGAGATGAAGAATCTGATTAGATATCAAGGCAAGTAGGATTGACACTAATCAGAGTTAGCAGGATTGTTACCAGCAGCAGGCCAAAGCCTAGCTGTAGCTGAGAAGAGGATAGTGATAGGACCGTGGGGAAGATTTTGGCACAAGGCCTGTGTGTTGCTCTTTTCTTCCAGCCAATAACATCCACCTTCAAAAGTTTGCTTGACTAATTGGTCTTTGGAAACTTTTGTAGCAATCAAAACACAAAGAAATAGGTATCAAGAAAGCAATCCTATGTATTAAATTGCATAGTTACAAAATAAAAACATTAATTAAATTTTTATGCATAAACTTAACCCAAGAGATAAAATATCTTTATGACAAAAAAAAAACCTGTGAAATATTGGTGGGAGAAACTGAAGAAGACATAGAAGTGGAAAGACATGTATGTTTGTGGATGAGAAGAATCAGTGTTGTTAAAATGTCCTCAGGACCTAAGGTTATCTACAGATTCAATGCAAACCTATGAAAAATAACAATGTCATTCTTCATAACACTAAAACTAACAAAGTTAAAATCCCAAATTTCGTATAGAACCACAGAAAAACTAAATAGCTTAAAATGATGTTATGAAAAACTAAAAGTAAAAACAAAAACAAAACAAAAAATGACCTTGCCCCCAAAAAACAAGAGACATTACAATATCTGACTTTAAAATATTCCACAAAACTGCAACAATCAAAACAGCATGATACTGACATAAAACCAGACACACAGACTGATATTGCAGAAGAGAAGGCTTATAAATAATTGTATATTTCCATAGCTAATTGATTTCACAGGAATACTAAGAACATACAGGAGAGAAAGGAACATCTATTCAATAAATGTTGCCATGGAAATTGTGTATCCACGTTTAGAAGAATCAACCTAAGCACCAATCTCTCACCAGTTACAAAAATCAACTCAGAATGGATTAAAACTTAAATATAAGACTTGAAACTGAAACTACTAGGACAAAATATAGGATAAATGTTTCAGAATGTTGCAAAAGACAAAGATGAGCTTTTCTGGACAAAGCCTCCAGAGTACAGAAACAAAAGCACAAGTTGACAAGTAGCATTATTCCAGACTAAAAGCCTTTTCCATGACAAAGAAAAAGATGAAAGATACCAAGCATTCGCAAGGGTGTGAAAAAGGGAATCTTTGCATATTGTTAGTGGCATGTAAATCAATGCAGCCGTTATGGAAAACAGTACAGAAGTTCTTCAAAAAACTAAAACTGCCCAGCCATTTAACTATTGTGCATATATTAAAAAGAAATAAAATTGGTTTTCCTAGGAGACATCTGCAGCCCATGATGCAACATTTACTGTAATCAAGATATGGAAACGACCCGTGTGTCAATCCATCAATGAACAGATAAAGAAAATGTGGCACATATGCCAAATGGAATGCCACTCTGCTGTAACAAAGAATTAAGTTGGATTGTTTGCAAAACCATGGGTAGAATTAGGCTTGTTAAGTACAGAAAGAGAAGTTCATGATCTCACTCATATATGGGATATAAAAAGTGGATAGCATGGAAGTGTGAATAAAATCACAGTTACAAGAGTCTAGAGGATGGAAAGGGTTGGGTAAAGATCCATCAGTAAGGACTAAGTGACAGAGAGCAGCGAGAAACTCCTGAGCATGGTCGAACATCATGGTGACCATGGGTGACAATTGTCTGCTGTGTATCTAAAAGTTAGAAGAAAGAATTATGTTTTCATCATGAAGAAGTGATCAGTGTTTGAGGGGATATATTTAGCCTAATTTAAACTTTACATAGTACATACTCTGTGTGTGTGTGTGTGTGTGTGTGTGTGTGTGTGTGTATTAGCAAAACACCACCAGGTGTCCTAATAATATCTATAATTTTATGTCTTTATGTATTGGTTTAAAAATAAATTTACTTTAAATTTTCAAAACACAAGAAAATAAAATGTGTTTTCTAATTTCCAAAATATTTATAGGAAAATAG
Organism: Ctenodactylus gundi; assembly: GCA_004027205.1. NCBI lineage: Eukaryota > Metazoa > Chordata > Mammalia > Rodentia > Ctenodactylidae > Ctenodactylus > Ctenodactylus gundi. The sequence continues at coordinate 88,588 of PVKB01000598.1, read as the reverse complement.
AAGCCAGTGTATCATGAAATGGTTAAGACTCCTTTTTTAAAATTACTGTGCTCACACAAATGTCAGGAAATCATAGCAATTTTGTCATCTGTTTCCTGCCTAAAGAGAAGCAAGAAATGATGCTTCTACTAAGAATGATGGAATTTTGCTTTAATCCTTCCCTTGGTTTTAAAAGCAAATTCCAAGCAGCCAAAGAAAACATATTGTTTTGAAAGCGTAGTTCATTTTTAAAAGATGTTATTACTTTCTTCCTCACACAATATGAGGTTTCATGTGGTAGTCCATGTAAGATTTACAGCTAAACACGTGCCCTCAGGACAAAATGTCATCATGGCCCATAGAAAGCCTTGAAGACTCAGTAGGATGCACTCTCACCATTTCACTTCCATGTGCTGATACTGATTTTCTTACTTATATGGGAAATGTATGAGTTTCCATGACTTAGGATGTTGGGATACCATTCCTTATAGAACCAAAGTGTAAAAAATGAACTTCATATAAATGTATTACCTTTAGAATACATTTGGCTTTAAACTTCTGACCAATACTTTATGTCTATATTTATATTTGGTTATAAAAGTACTCAGTTTTCCCTGTAGGCATCTTGGCTTCCAGCTGTAACGCGGTTACCAGCTTTTTTGTTCCTTGTAAAAGTTGTTGGGATTTGAGGTTAGGCCAAGAAAAGCTACAGAGGCTAGGGAGCACTTACAGATGGAGATAATTAGCATATTAAAATAGGCCAGCCAGAATTTTTTTTTTTAAATCAGGAAGTAGAGGGGTAAATGCTCTTTCTGGCAAGACTATACAAGCTGTGTGGACAGAGGAAACGCGATTCAAATTCTGGTATGAGAATGGTATTTTACTTGAACCAGGTTTCTAAAGACTGAAGCACGAGTTCCTTTTACTGAAAACCATGAAGTTGGCGGGCTTTGTAGGGGCCTCCCTTGAAATTCTGCTCCAAGGGTACTGTTTTGAATTTTGTTTGAAACTCGTATAATGGGAGATGCTTGATTTCAGAAAACACAGGATAAACATCCTGAACTCCACTGCTTGCTAATGCATAGAAGAGGCAGTGGCATTTCTGATACCACCTCCCATTGAAAGGGATTATGAGGAGCAGGAGGTAGGTGGGAAGGAAAGTCCTAGAAAGAAACCACCCAGGCTCCATGGGCTATTTTTTCAAACTTAAAGCAAAGGCCCTAGACTGGTCCGGGATTTGAGCTCTAGCAATGGGGTGCACTTAATGGCCAGATATTTCGTTGTGGTTTCCTGAAATTTTGATTCAGAGTCAACGCTGCAGGTCATATGTTCCACCCATTATCTGAAATCTACTCTTACTTAAGACGGCATTAAAGAGTGTCTGCTCAAGAGCAGTGTTACATAACAAATGGTACAGTGCTTGTGACTGAATCCACAATTACTCACATAGGCCAGAGAATTAAAATTTTTATTAAAAATGAACAATTTATCAATTCCCATGGTCATTGGGAAATATAGTTAACTATCTTGCTGACTCTACTTACCATAAATGTTACGAATACAAAAATGTTAACAATTGCTATTTTGTGGAATATCTTTTCTCTTCAGTAGTTTTTAACACAAAAAAAATTTTAAAGAGATTATGGGATTTCTGTGAAGCTCTGAAAAGATAGTAGGAAAAATGATCAGCCTGGGATAATCTCATGCCCAACTTACTTTACCAAGGAGTCCTGGATCCCTTTAGTTTGATGCTATAGTTAATGAGGCAGCCTTTGGTGTGGTTAAGATTGGGTTTTGGGATCTCCTTAGGAGAAGATTTTAAATAGAAGACAGATTTTTATTCTTATCTCTATCCCAGTAAACAATGGAAATTGTTTAACTTTTGGAAATTAATTAACTTTTTTGTTATTGTTAATTGGTCAACATTTTCAAATTATGTCAAACTGAGAAATATTCTCAAATTAATCATGCATAATTATATTTCTTCCCAGCCTGAAATTTGCCCAGTTGTCAAGGTCAATGGCCCTCATTTGTAGACGGTACCACAGGATTTGGGAGGATTCCCTGTGCCACCAGGAGTCAATGTGGATGACTCTGGATAGGCGTTTCAAAATGGCTGGTAGACAAGTTGAAGAATGCATGCCAGCTGCTGCTGAGACAAACTGCACTGGCAGGTATGGAAGTTTATCTTACTACCACACCTCTTCTGAGTTTGCTTTCAAAGAGAAGTCCGTGAAAAACGTGGGGGAGGAGGCTTTTTCCTAAACCTGTGAAGAAAAGTCTATCTCTATAGAAGTGCACAAACTGCTTAGCTCACCTTCAAGAAAACCCATTGCAGCAAGCCTAGCTGACTGGCAGCCCGGACATTGCTAGTGATGGTCCTCTGTCATTTTCATCTTGACTTTTACCTCCCTGGGCCTCTCACTGCTCTGACTGAGCATGACATATGTTCATGCTGAACACAGGATGCTGGGTTCCTTTGATGGGACAACTTCGGCTTGAGCAACTTTCCACTGTATAGGCTAAAATTTCTCAAAACTGCACAATGGTTGATTTGTTTCCTGATGAATTGTCTCCTACCTGTCTCCCTTTCTGTTCATAGGTGGGAGACCTGTTGAACTATCTTGCTGTATTTATTTGTTTTTTTCTCTTTTCTTTTTTTCCCTCCGCAACATGTTTCTTATACATCTATCTGACACTGACCCCTTTAAAGACCCCAATTTGCTCTGAATGTTGTCCGCTTCTAGATTAAAGGTGGTCTCTGAAAGTCCAAGGAAATAATGCAGGACACCTTGATCTAGCAAGTTAGGTAACTACAGAATAATAGAACAAGAAAAACAACTTAAAAGTTTGCACAGGGAGTTAAAGAGGTAAACATAAAAATAACTTAGGAAAATCAAAATGTCTGTCTTCCTCAGCCAAAATTCTTGAAGCTTGAAAATAATAGAGCAGCAACCTGCAGGACTGACATTCAGGGACAGAAATGCCTAAAATTCATTTACCTTTTCTTAGAAAGTTGTTGGGGGCAGTATAGCACTGGAATGAGGCAAGACACAGAAAGAGAGAGAGAGAGTTTGAGGGAAGAATTCAGTGCATGTAATTCAGTAAAAGTTGAAGGGAAAGGAATAAAGGGAATCATCCGGGCAAGAGCCACGCAGCTGACGTATGGAACAGGTGTGTCCAGGTAGAAGTATGGAAGGAAGCTTTCAGGGAAAACAAGGAGTAGATGGGAATAAAATTCTGTGTTGCTAATTCATATGAGACTTAGAAAAAAAGATGTAGGAAGACATACAGAGAAATAAGAAAGTGAAAACTGAGGACATTACTAACCCCAGGAAAAAACTGAAGCTTCATTAAGAGATCATATACTCATTAAAAACTTAGGCTTTACGGAATTAAGTGGTTCACATATGATCATAATGTAGAAGTCAGGATAAGTCAGAAGGGAACAAAACAGAGGAAGAAATTATGTTTTGTCTTGATAAGGAATTAAATTATAAGTTATATGTAAAATATATAAAACCACACTACAAAGATTGGACAAAGTAAGAATATAATTCAGAAAAACAGGTTGACAATTGAAAGATTACTAAAGCATTTGACGTGTGTGCTTCATTAGAACGTAGAGTTCAGGCAGGTGAAAATGTGAAGTGAGACACTGCTTCATAAAAAAAAGTTGTTTTGAAATATGTACATTTCTAAATTTTTATAAAACTGAGAACTTAAAAAATAAAAACTAATAAAAAACATAAATCTTTCTGGAATTATTTAGAGGCAATTTTTATTCTGATCCAGTTTCTTGGTATAAAGGACAGCAATTCTGTTGTCCTCAGTCCGTTCCTCATATCGAAGACACAGCACTGACAGATCAAAAGGGGAGAAATTGCTATTAAGGAGTTATCATTTTCCCCCAAATGCATACACTATGACCTTAACCCCAAAAATGGTATTTCTGAGAGGGACTAAGTGTTAAATAAGGTCCTGAATAGGCTGACTTTATCATGGAATTTATAAGAACCTTATAAAATAGACGCCAGAAAGCATGATTTTTCTCTGCCTGCCTCTTGTCTGTCTCGTTCAAGCACAAAACGAAAGTCATGGAAGCTGTCAGCAAGATCAAAAATACTTAGGAAGAAAGCCCTAACCAGAATTGAGTGTGTCAGCACCCCAATATTTGACATTTATCCTTCAGAACTTGGAAAATACAACCTTCTTTCTTATGACATGTGGTCTGTAATATTTTTATATGTCAATCTGAGCTGATCGAGGCAGGTCCCCAGGAGGCACCAGGCATGACTTGTTTTATGGGTAACTGAGTCATTAAAATGTATTTTCTTTCAGAACAGTATACACTTTTTTTTTTTATAACGGAGGTCACCATATACTCATGAGAAAAACATTGTGTCAATACTTACTGAAAATATTGCTTCCTAAGTAGCAATTGAAATGACCGTTAAATGTTAAGAGCACAAATACACACAACATGGCTGTCTACTGTGTTCATTGTTGCCTTATGGTGTTTGGTGGAAAGAGCCCATTACCAATGGTCTGAACATTTCTAGACAATTAAAGGATACACAGTCTTAGTTCATTATCTAATCCCATCACAAAAAAAGCAATGCCATCAAATGTAAGCTATTTTGCAATTAATTGTATTACTGTATAAAGATTTAGAGTGAAAGATTTACAACGAAAACACAATTGGCTTGAATCTATAAGCTATCAATAACTTTGAAATTAAATCTTGCTTTCGCTTTTTTAAAGTGTTTTAAATTCATAATCTCTCATTAGAATATCCTAGTAAGAATTGTGACCTGGGTATAAATGCTTAAAAATAAATATTATGTACCTAAAATTAATTTTATGTTGGTTAAATTATTTAAAAAGTATAGATAGATCATGAATCACAATAATAGTTAATGAGAAAATTTGAATGGAAATATGAAAATTCAAAGTATTGAGTTCATCATTGGAGACTAAAAAGAGTATATAATATTAGAATAATAGCTACCACAAAATTATAACCATGATACAAAGTCCCAGCAATGAGACCAAAGTCTAATTTTATTAATATTATTAAACCTATGTATCCTGTTGTCCTGAATAAAATTTCTACTTAACTTGTTTATCATAAAGAATGCAAAGGAAAGGCTCCCCCACGGTACCTGTCCATCCTGCCCACATCCACGTACATGAAGACCTGAACCACAGCTTACCTGAGTCTGCACCAACTATCCCCCTGTAGTAGAAGACACTGTGCAGTCTCTGAGGGATTGCTCTCCTCGCACTCAGCAGCCTATGTCTTCTGGGAGACCGGTGACAGAGTTTCTCATCATTTTGCAGGTGTTGAGGAAGCATGAGGCTTTCCATCTGGCTGTCTCTGAATACAGCTGCAGAATACAAAACCACTTTTACATCCACAATCACCATACCAACAACTCATATTGCAGAGGTGCAGTCATTACTATCTGGTTGTTTGTGAGGCTTATTTCATTTGTTTGTTTTGGTGTGTATGTAAGAAAAGGATCATGAGGAGCTGGTCTTTGACTAACTCTCTTATTTATTTCTGTGCAGGAAATAATCTGTTTAAATCATCTTTACGGATCCACCTAGTCAGGTCTTTGGCTTTTCTTGCCTTGTGTGTGTTTGTGAGTTTCACCAAGAGTAATAACAATTGTCCCTCTTAGCTATGAAGATGGCTTATGCTTGTGCATATTAGCTCTTAATTTTAAATCTAAAGAGCTCAAAATTAGTTTACTAAAAATTTATTCGAGTAGACCATTTGTTATAAAACATTGCATGTATCCACATAAAATGAGAAATTTTCTATGAAAGAAAATTAAATTACCTCACCAGTCTTGGGACAATAAACCGATGGACTGGCATCCTTATGGCTGAACTCGGCACTTTAAACTTGTGTTAATTATGTTATGAGTCAGGAAATTTTCTCTAAGCTGTTCTTTTGGGGGATTGAACAAATAAAATAAAATGTTTTGAAACACCACAGACATTTTCATTCTTTCTCACGCCTGCTTGACTAAACAGACTTTCCACTAGACAGAAGGAGGGTTTGACTTGAATTTTTAAATTGCTTAGTGGAAAGAAGAAATTGAAGGGAAAGGGCTTCAGGCCCTGAATATTGATGAGTTGTCTTGCTGTGGATATTGTGGCGGATGAGAAATAGCTCCAACATTAAGTCAGTTAACCCAGGACTGGTTCTTCAATGAAACACAAGAATGAGAACATTTCACCATCACTAATTCATGTTTGTGAAATTTACGAGTTTTCCCCAAAGTAGAAATTGAACTAATACCATAGACTAACATAGCCACAGTACCACAGATTCAGTGCAGAAAAAAATTACAGAGATTTCCACACCCATCTACAATTTCTATATTGGCTTCTCATCATGGTGATAAAATGTATGTATCCATTCATCAAGAAAACAAGCTGATTCTTCTAATAGCCCATCATCAAGAAAAGGAACTTTTTAGACTATTTCCAAAGATTGATAAACGCTAACAGATTTATTTTCACTTTTGTAAGAAATTCTCATTTGATGTCATAGGATACGATACCTGACGCAGTGGTTATTGACCTCAACTAACATTCAGAAAGGTCACGGAGCTGCTTATGTGCTTGTACTTCTTGGGTGACAACTGTACTTAAATCCTCTTGATATTCATGGGCCAAATTGTTCTTTCTTCTGTCTTCAAACATATCATAGTGAAGGTCAAGGGCCCAATTCTCATCCAGACTTAGGTTTTGTTTCATCCTCTACCTGTGACCAATGAATAAAAATATAAATTGCATACAAAATGGGATCCATGTTTACCTAAAATAAAGAAAAACATATTCGTCACAGCACACAAAGAAAGCCTAGGGCTGCAAGTCCTTGAGAAAATAATGCGCTGACTAATCCTATATACTTGGGTAGCCCAAAGCAGCTGTCACATCAAGAAGTAATTTTTAAATCTCTCCACAGGCTCATTTACAAACTAATAAGAAAATAAGGCAAAAGTGAGAAGCTTCACCCAAGTATGTAAAATGACTGGGTAGAAATTTAGAGGAATTCTATTCATTGAACATTCTGTGTTCAGCCATTTTCTTTCCCATTTTGTAGTTTCAGCATTATGGTAAATGAGAGGGAATTTGAATTCTGTGTGTTATGGGAACATAGTTTTCTGGGTTGCTTGCAATGGGTGGGTTGGGGGACGGACAAAAGGAGAGTGGGAATGTCCTTGTCACCTTGACAAGATATGTATGTGCACAAAATGCTCAACTTCATTGTAAACCTTAAATTTTGCGCTTATACATATCAATAAAATGGGGAAAAAAACTGTCTGTAAAGATAATTAAGATAAATTACCTGGGTTTGAGTGAAAAGCCCATGTACATTAAGGTTAAGTAAAGAAAAAAAGAAAAGAAAGAAAGAGGAAAGATGAAAGGAAGGAGGGGATGAAGGAAGGAAAAAAAGAAGAAAAGAAAACAAGGGAAATAGATATCTAAGAACCTAGAAACTTAATAGAAAAACCTGGATTTAAAGTGAGCTAGAGTTCATTAATAATAACAGTAGTAATCATTAGTATTTGACAAGTGCTTACTTAACACTAGTGGTATTATCTCACTTCATGGATATGAAGCAATCACCTCAGATCTGTGTGAGTTCAAGTTATGTTGGACATAAACCGAAACTTGATTCTTGGCCACCAGGCCAAAGGCCCGATGTTTATCATTCTGCAGGCATTAATACTCTAGAAACATACAATCTGTCAAACGGACAGCCTCCTGTAATCAACTGTCCCCAAATAGCTGTTAGATACAGTCCACAAGGGTGGACAATCAGCCAAAAAAAAAAAAAAAACCTGAAGTGTTAACTGGTCCTTGGAAGTCACCATGAAACAACCCTGGCTCTCAGGGTGCCACAGGGTTGGAGGGGAAGAAAATGCCCATGTGACAACTACTGCCACTGCCATCATAGTGAAAGTACACAAATCTGCCTGAAAAGAGCAGCATTAATGGTTTGGATGGTGCCCAAGATAATGAAAGAAAGCCTTAAAGGAATACACGAAAGGGGAAAACAATGAGTTGAAATCTGCGATTGGAAAGAGTTAGTGACCTTGCATGAAAGCAATGCGTGGAAGTGAAGACTCTGCGGGAGATGTGAAGAGGAAACGCTGCAGAAGTCAAGGATGTCTTCAGTTTGCCTTTCCTTCATGCCTCCACGTCAGCACCACCCGGTGCAAACCCTGCTCACAGGAAGAGCTCATACAGCAGTGCCCTTGGATATTTGGCAAATCTACTTCATCTCCTGAAAATGAAAACAAAAATGTTTTATTAGTTACTAATCTTATTTCAGTTAAAATATTCAGTTTCAAGAAGCCATTAAAATCTGAGTAAAGCTGGAGTTTCTCCCTGCCTCTGAAGTGTGGCTGCCCCTCTCTTCTCACTCGGTGCCTCTATCCCTCTCTCTCCCCATTTTCATGCAAACCTTCATCCAAGATTTTGGTCCTTCCAGGCATCTGGCTGGAAGATGGAGAGTTAAAGAGAAGCAGGAACCAGGTCATAGGGTAGCAGCACTCCCTGGGCTTGGCTTCTGCTTCAGGCTGTTTCTATTAAGAGACATTTCAATGGGTTATTTTGAGAACTTACCCAATTGCTTGGGAACGCCCACCTGAAGTTCTCTAGACTTGGATCTACTAGTTATGCACATTTTCTTCAGTGTTCAGCTATTTTACAATACCTCCAGCTTCTCTCTGCAATCCTTTTGGAAAGTCGTAGGATGCCTCCAGAACTGAGCGCTCCCTTCCATGGCCCACATCACGTTCATAGGAAACACTCAACTGCTCTTGTCCCAGTGAACCCTGGGAGTTCAGGGAGGGAAGGGCCTAAGTTCACCATGATTTTTTTAATAGCTTGTCTGTGTAGCCAATATTCACCCCTCAGAAGAGAGTCAGATTCCAGTCCACTCTGTACTTCAGTATTGTAGAGCACGTATCAGGCACCTGAGGTGGCCCAGTTGAAGAGCTATCTGGAAGTGAGGTGCAGTAATCCCTCAGAACTTGTCCTTGAAGGAATGTGAAGTTCAGGCTCTATTGTCAACTAGGTTGGGTTAAGAGACTCTTGGAGACATGATTGAATCATAGGGGCTATACTCATCAGTGAATTAACCCACTGACATTGACAGTGGAGTGTGCAGATGGAAGGCCCAATCGAAGGTGGGTCACTGGCAAGGATCTTTGGACAGTGCACCTTTTGCTGGTGCTCTTCCTGGTTTCTGCTTTCTGAAGTCTGTAGCTTTGCTCCATCACACGTTTTGGCTATAATGTTCTGCCTCAGACCCATGAAGGTGGAACCAACCAGGCTCAATTTCCTGAAACCAAGACCCAAACTCTCCTCTTCTCCTTTAAGTTGTAGGTGTCCAGTATTTTGCACCAGTGATGGGAAAGTTGACCAATACTGGGGGCAAGGACTTATAGGACAGCTTGCCAAAGACATCATCCTAAGAAGTTATATTGCAGTCACCTTCTCTATCCTTTCCTGATTTTTGTTAAGTTGAGGAGTTGAAGAAGAATCAACAGGTCCTCAGTTTCTTACCTTGTAAATTCTGACCCGGAAACTTCAACTTGAAATACTTCCCTGTTGTTTTGTAACCTGAACTTTCATTTCACCAATTTGTTATAAGGTACTACATGCGTTCTATATTTAGTAGTTTCTATTTTTACAGATAGCTCAATTTTTCCAAGCCTCAGCAGATTGGAAATATAAAGCTGCAATCCATGTTTATGGCCAAACTATGATGAGAAGAGCACTGTTTTTAGTGAGTAGCAATTAGCTCATCTCTATGTGTCTCCAAAATATTTTTGTTTCCCAAAAGGGTGCCACATACAAGCCCACAGCCCAGTCTGTAACTGCATGGTGTGTGCTTCTTCCTTCCTTTCTCTCTCTGGCTTATAATTTTACACATTCTCTCCTTTCAGATTTGAGGAGTGTCAGATCATTGCTGGATGCCATGGAGAAGTGGTGCAAACAGCCCCCACTCCAATTGTGTGACACATATGGTCATCAAGACCAACATGGATCTTCTGTCCTCAAATTTGGCTTTTGGCCATCTGGTTCTTGTGAATCCTCTAAGTCTTTTTCTAAATAAATAAAAAAATGAGTGCCATTATTTTTCTGACTGCAACTTTTCTTAACTTGGGCTTCCCAACCCAGGCCAAGGGCCACAACAGCTCCCATCTTCAGCTCCCCACAACCACAGACTCCGCCACCTCACTTCCTTCCTTTTCCCTGTTTCCACAGTGGAAAACAGAAGCCTGGTGCGTGTCAGAGGATGTGAGAGAAGGTGAGGTTGAAATTTCACTGGAAACTGTTATGTCAATGTTCTCTTAGCCAAAGTTATCCAATATTGTCTTTTATTTTCTAAATTTTAAAGCCACTCAGAAAAAAGCAAAGTGTATGATAACATTTGTTACTAATATAGAAGAATTTATAAAGATGTACACATTTACAAATAAAAGAAAGTCTCTAGAAATACAAGAAACTAATAAAAATTGTTTGTTCAGTGAAATCGTAGTGAGTGCAGATCAGAGATAAAGAAAATACTTCTTTTTCACTGAATTTCATTTTGTATCTTTTAATATTTTACATGCTCATTTATCCTCAATTGAAAATGAATTTTTAAACACTACTCAGTAAATATTTTCAATATCATAATTTGAAATTATTGCTGCTATATTTTTGATCACTCCATTGAGAAAGAATTTGCAACAAAGAAGATAAAAATCCTTCCTTTTGTGTGTGATCACTTTCTTCAAAGCAAGAACATTCCTTTCTAAAAAGTATTTCTCTAAAATTGTCCTCTTTTATAATGTTCTACCAAGGATAAGATCTTTCAGAAAGTACTCGTGTCCCTGAAGAATTTAGACAGTGACAAATTGCAAGCAGTGGCTGACAGTTTAAGTATTCTTTGGACATAGATTCAACATTCCCAGCTGAATACTGCCAATGTTCTTATAAATGACAAATATTAAAAGCTTCAAAATAAGAGCACCAGTTTCAACATTATCACCCTACTCATTTTTAATTTAGTCACTCGAAATGTGTGTACAGAATATCTACAGAGTGTTTAAAGGAATAAGTGTATCATTTGTTCAGTTTTCAGTTAGGCTCTGTTTCTAATACACTGAAAAATGTTTTATAAGTAAAAATGGAGAAAACAACTTGTGGTGTTTTGAGACACAAATTTTCTCAGATAATGAAATGTTCTTAATTTTGCCAGATCATTAGCAACTGATTGGAATGGAGTGGGAGGGTAGTAAATGAATGATAGGCTCAGTATTTCCGGGGATGACGTATGACTTAGTTATTGTTTCTTGCTGGGACAAAATACCTGACAGCCACAACTTAAGGGAGGAAAGATTTAGTTTAGCTCACAATTTCAGAAGGTTTCACACGGTCCATTCATAGGTGGCTGGCAACCGTGGAAGCACATGACAGAGGCCGGGGAGCTGCTTATTGAATTGCAGACAGCAGCCAAGTGAAGCACGGTCAAGTTGACATCTGTAGACTCAGGCAAGGCAAGAGCCTTCCCAGGAGAAAGCTGTACCGGTACCAATGTTTCTTCTTCCTTCTTCATCTACTTCAAGCTGCCAGTTGACCCCCCCCCCCCACAACCAGAGTGGGTGCCCCTCTTTACTTCCTGGCTCACAAGTCAACAACACACACCTGAAAGCTCTGCCCTAGGTGCTCTCAATCTCAACAAGTTGGCACAATCCCTCAAGACCAAGCCCCAAACATTCACCTGTTAACGAGACCCCCAACTCCCAACAGCACATGGTTTTGTATACATGAGGCTTTTGAGAAATACTTCAGATCCAAGCCACAGCGACATGCATGTAAGTAAAACATGGTAACAAAATAATCTCTACTCTAGTCCTTAGGAAATAAATCAGAGAACTATCAGCCCCCCAGGTCCTGACCCCTCCAACCACTGAGTCCTTGGTGTTCAAAGTTGCTCACTGTGACCCCCCTCACTGACTGCCATCAACTTTAGGAGTATGTTCAAACTTTTTACGTCTAAATTAACTCTCTCTCCCTCTTTATCTTCCTCCACATTCACACACCACTTCCATGAGACATGGGGAGTCACACAAACACACATACAGACACAGATACACCCTCATTGTCATACACCCTCACACAGAGACACACAAATAGCAAGAAATAGCAGCTGACACACACAGACATACTGGCCCATGCTTACACACAGACACAGAGACACATCACCCACAGCCGTCCTGCACATGTAGTCTCTACCTGTCTGTCTTCAGTGCCCCCAACTGCTGCTGCCTTCCTACCTCTCTTGCCTCACTGTCAAACCTTTGGAAAAGAGCCCTACGCCTGCTACCCTGACGTATCACCTCATCTCTCTCCCATTCCCCTCCTCCCTCTGCAAGCTGCTCTCAGTTCCATTAATAAACTGCGCTGTCTATCAGGTCACTGGTCCTTTCCTAGTGGCCAAACCAACATGCACATTTTGGTCCTCAGCTTACCTGACCTCTCTTAGACTCTGACTCTGTTTTTTAATCTCATATGGTGATGCTTCAGTTGAATTTCATGGAATTTCTCATCCTAATCCTTGTGGAATATTCGTAGAGCCTATCTTTAGCTTTCTGACTACTACCCATTTTATTCATTATGATTAATACATATTATATTTTAGGAACTGACTGGGATATGTAAAGCCAGCATACTTTTTTCTCATGGAACTTCACAATAAGTAGGTAAGAAAAATAAATTCAGCAATTACCCTGATGGTTAATAAATATCTTAACTAGAGAAGTCAAGGGTGCAAAGACAACCAGGAGATGAGCAGGGCCACTTCAACTTTCTGACAGTTGACAAGAATGCTTTTTGGGAGAAATATGGTACAAGCTTAAGCCTGAAGAATGAGTAGGAGTTACACACAGGAATCGAGTGTTCCCACCTCAGGTGCAGCGCATGCCGAAGTCTGGAGGCGAGAGAAAACATCGCTCCTGGGAGGAGCCTTAATGACTTCCAGGGGCCTGGCGCTGGACGTCAATACCTGTCACCCTTGAGAGCTACTGGGAGCCCACATAATACATAGAAAAAAGGCAAAAAACAGACACCAAAATATTGTATCATTGATAATCTATTTCTGGATATTTTTCTGTTTTATTTTCTTGTTGGTTTTCTACTTCTTCAATATCATTACTAAAAATGATATTTTAACAATTAAAGTTGTATGACATTTTTGCAATAGCTGTTACAGCAGTGTAGAGCAGTGTAGTATTTTTCCTTTGCAACATGATTTTCACGGTCTGACATTTTCTGTAAAAGAAAAGGACAACTGGGCATGTCATTGCTGAGGATGGATGTACTATTTGCATTACGGATACTACAATTTGAAAATTTAAAAAATTGAAGTTGGGTTCATTTTTGTGTTGGTAGCAGTAACTTTTCTGTGAAACAACACGGGCAAAACTAAAGTCATTTCTGGCTGGTTTCTAAGTTTTATGGAGTTAAAAATAAAAGACAGTGTATATGTTAATGATTTCCCTCCCAGGGACTCCTTGGTAAGTTTGCCTCAGCGGGAATCGGTTCTTTGCAGACTTCTCTGCAGCCTATTGAAAATAATATCTGTCTAGGAAAATAAGTCCATTTGATGGACAGCTCAAAAGAACAGAAGAAAAAAATGGCGTCATTCACCATCTTGACCCTAACCAACTAAGTCCCTCCTCTCTTACCTTCATAGAACCTTTCCTTCATTCTTTCAACATAATGCAACCAGGTGCAAAGACATTAAAAATAAACTTAGAAACATGTAATTTGCTGGCAAAGGATTTAATGTTAATGAGCTCTAGTAACTGTTTTGAGAGAATCCCAATTTCCAAAATACTTTAAAAGAGCAATGCTTTTTTGTTGTTGTTGTCTTTTAAGTCCAGTTTAGCTGTAGAATTTTTTTTTCTTGACTATCACTTGGAATTTCTCCATTACATCACATTTATCTCAATTGTTTTCACTTCCTTTTCCTAGCTTCCCATAAGCTTTTAAAAATAACTCTCAAAAATCAGAAAATGTTAGAAGAAACCTTCAGATCCTCTTTTACTGGTGATTAGGAACCTGGAGTCTGCCATCAGGAAGTGATTTGCTCATGGTTAGAAAGATGATTAGCAACAAAGAAAAGTGATTCTGTTCTCTTAATTCCAAACTGAGTATCTCTTTCATTAAACATCATATATTGTCTCAAATGAATTAGCAAATTCTTTGAAAGGCAAAAACATCTCAAACTAAGCAATTGCTGGAAAAAACATCTCTCAAAAATGCCAGTGACCTAATGAAGTGAATCAGACTCAGCAGGTCAAATATCTTGTGATTTCTCTAATATAAGACACCCAGAATATAAGTAAAAGGTATATAAATACCTTTTAATAAGTGAGATGAATAACAAAATAAGTGAGATGAATTAATATTAATCATAATTCCTAAGTCCTCACCTTTAAAATAACCTTCAAAATGCCTGTCAAAAATCCCATGTTACTGACAAGAAGAATGAGCCATGAAAAGACAAGCAATTTCCCTAAGATCATACAGTTGAAAATAGTAGAGCTAAGACTGAAACCCCAGTCTTGAATGATTTCTGCAATGTTCTATATTGCTTCTTCTTCCATCATTCCAAGTCTTAACTCTGAAGACAGAATTATTTATCTATGCTGCTATTGTAAGATATAAATAAATAAATAAATAAATAAATAAATAAAGCAAGCAAGCAAGCAGACTTGGTAATACAGGCCTATAATCCCTGCACTGTGGGAAACTGAAGCCAGAGGATCACAAATTCAAGCCCAGGCTTGGCATCTTAGTGATTTAGCGAGACCCTGTTTCAAATCAAAACAAAAAACCAGACTGGGAATATAATACAGTGTGAAGGCCTGGTGTTCATCCTCAGCCCCAGCCACAGCACCACAGAAATAAAACAAACAACAACAATAACAAAATGCAGAAAAAAAGACGTATCTGAGTTATGCTGCTCACCTGTTTCTTTCTTCCTTTTCCTTCCTTCCTTCTTTCCTTCTTTTCTTCCTTTCTTTGTATTCCTTCATAGGTAGACATTGAAAGTGCAGCCACTAATGTAGCACTCTAGAGAAAAGCGTAAGGTAAACTTAGCAGGATATTTAGTAAAGCAACCCAGTACTGACTGGCTTTGATTACTTACCTAATGCATGAAATACACTTACTTAAGATGTTCTAGTATGTACTCTTAAGATAAAGAAGCACTTAGAAAAGAATCTGAAGATTAAAAAAAATAACTAAACTGTAGGAAAGCCAAAAAGAATACATGACGAAGGAAATTACTGTTTAACTCAAGAGAAACTAACCTAATAACAGTTTTCCTTGCATGAGGGATTGTTACTCTGACAATGATGACAGATTATCCTTCATTCCTAAATAAAGAGTCAAAAAATGTAACAAAACATGAAACATTTGGCTAAATGAATTTAAAACTTTGGTCTAATTTTTGCTTGTTTTGTTTCTGTGGTACTGGGAGTCAAGCCCAGGGATTTCACACTGAGCTACATTCACAAACCATTTTTATTTTTTGGTTTGGGGAGTCTTCTTAATTCACTGAGTTACCCAGGTTGGACTAAAACTTGTGATCCTCCTACCTGAGACCCCCGTAATGGTGTCATACAAAAATGATTATGAAATGTTAAGAGTAGTGACATCTCTACTCCTATAAGACTAAAAATTAGTTCCATAAATTGGTGTGCACATAACCAAGCTATGATTTTTTCTCTAAATAATGTACAAGTGGAGAGATGAATGGGATAAAATTGATTTCAAAGGCACTGACATCTCAGTAGTTCTGAAAAATTAGGCATTTTAATACCCCTATCTCAATAACTATCTGCTCTTAACACTCTCCACTTAAAAATTTGTGATTATTTCAGAATGTCGGCTGACAACTTCATGACCACTCCACTGTGGATGCCTCAGCACGGCCCACTTCTCTGCCCCATCTGCATGGGCTACACAGCAGGTGGCAAATGGTCCCTGGGCACAATAAGCCTTTCCATTAGCCCAAGGGCAGTCCTCTGAAGAAAATCATGAGATTCAGAGGTAAAAGTGCAGTAGCTGTCTGATGGGCACACAGAACAGGCAAAAGGACCCAGAGGAACCTGATGGGATACCAAGATCCCACAGTCTCATCAGGATTGTTTTTAACCATTAGGCTTATATTCAACCAGTGCCATGCAAGTTACTGATGCAGTGAGTTGGCACTGTTTTCCCTAGCTCTCTTTCCTAACATTTGTGAGCTGATGTATTGGTCAGGATTTTTGGCCGGAATAACAGAAATTATAGATAAAATTTATTTGGAGGGCTTACAATCGGGGGGTGGGGGGGAGGAGAGTCTAAAATCGCTTCCTGCACTTGTGATAGGTGAGGGTCAACTGGCTGCCCAGATGTGAGGCAGAAGAACACCCATTGGAGACCGCAGGGCAGCCGGTGTGAGTCCGCTATAGGGAGTGAAGTGAATCTGTGATGGAGATGGGCAATGTGCAGAGAGGGGCAAGTCGTTGCTTAGAGAGAATTGCAAAAGCCAGAGCTTTCCCAGGAAAAGCCACAACAATATTTCTTCTTCCTTCCTTTTTATTTATTTCAAGCTTCTAGCTGGCCACCCATATCATTCACCAGCCTACAAGCCATTCAGACACACCTTCTAGCTCTACCCTGGACGTTTCCTACTCTCTCCAAGCTGATAGAATCCCTTAAACGATAACAACTGACTTGATTTTATCTATCAGAAATATTGCCACTATGGGGACACCTGTAAGTTTTCAATAAAAGTTGTTCTTTTACAAAATCTCAATTGTTGGAATTCCAGGATTAGAAAGTAATACAGTAACACAGATTGACAAGTCTTCTCTGTAGATGATGACCTTTCTGATAGATACGGATGGGAAGTTGAGAGAGCATGAACACTGTGGAGAACTCTCCTCTTCCTTAGACTCTACTTGACTATTTTTCCCTGACGTGAGAGGATGCCTGAAGGAAGGACTTCAGGACCAACATATTTAAGATGTAGAAAAATGCATGTTGAAATTGAGGCAACTGTGTCACAAAGCCTTTTATTGCTGATCCTTTCCTAGTGAGTGACAAAAGAGAACTGAGAGATTAAAATATTTATAATGAAACTCATTATTCTGTTTCCAGATTCTATACCCCCTTTCAATTCTTGATCTACCACTAAATTTACTTTATTGGTTTTCCTTCTGATGAAATAGATTTCTTTGAATAGTTATATTCTGAGGAAAGTTTGACTCTTCAAATTCATTTCATAAGTTAACTATCCCCAGAGTACCTTGAGAAATTGCATATCTGCTGAAAGGAACATTTTCATTTTTATGCTCCAATAACCCAAAATGGACCACCCTGAATTTTATCAAACATTCCAAAAGAAGAAAAAGAAGCAGTTCTGGATTGAAAGCAAAAATAAGAAACTTAGAGCCCATGGGGACAAAGAAACTTTGAATGAAAGTGCTTTCTCAACCAGAGCACTCCTGTTGAGACATGATAATAAGAATGTTCACAGTAATAGAGACAATATTTCTACTTGGCACAATCTGAACAAAAGAAAAAAGCTTTTCCATTACATTTCTGGAAAGACTCACACACACACACACACACACACACACACACACACACAGGCACTTAGTTCATTCTTCAGACACATAGACACATATCATTTTTATTGCCTATCAAACCTTAAATTTGTTTTGTTAGAGATATTTTAATTTGACCTTTACATTAAAAATATATTATTTTCTTACTATTGAATAAGCCCATGGATAGAGATAGATGACCACATGTAATTTGATATTGAGCTTGCTGTTCAAAATAACTGAGCTGATAGGCAGTATCTAAATCTTTTTCCCCTTTGTATTCATTTTTAAGTGAAAACATTCAAAGTCATCTGCAAATCTAATTGCCACAACCTCTCAAAAATTGTCCCAATTCTACTGCCCTAAATTTTTACAATATGAAATATTATTTGAAATTAGTGGACCATAGCTAAAGCTGAACAACAGTTTCTGGCATCTGGAAATTGTTGTTCTAGTGGAATTTAACTTGCTTTGAGACAATGATTTAGGGTAATGCTTTCTGTTCTTCATTCACCAAAATGTCATTCATTAAACAGCTACAAGACTAACTTCTGGTAGTAGGTCAATGAAAGGATACAAAAGTAATGTGCAGTCATTAGAGCATATGCAATTTTAAAGGAATAATAGCATTTGTGGGTCATTTTCACTTATTAAAATTTTTAAAGTCTTTGAAAATTGAGAGGGAATTTAATTTGCACTTGAAAAGCTTAGACAAAAATGGAAAAATAACCCATATGTGTACATTTGTGTGCTTGTATGCATGCACACAGTAGAGGTGTGTCAAAGAGCTGTCCACATCATGGCAGATGGAAAGTCAAGTCAGATAGGAAGGGTGAAGCTACCCTCCTAGGTCCTGCCCCAAAAGTTCACTCTTTCTGCGTCAATCTCCTGTGTTCTCCTCCTTCTAACCAGGCTCCACATCCTAAAATCACCTGGTTACCTCGGCATTTCACAATACCCAAAAAAATGAAGCTTTTAGGGGGTATCTCAAATCCAAATCATAACATTCCACCCCTGGCCTCCAAAAGACCTATGTCCATCTTTTCATGCAAAATCCATTCAGTCCTTCTCTAACAGTTACCAAAAATTTTAACAGTTCTAGCATTGCTAAGAAGTTCAAATCCCAAGTCTCCTCTGAGATGCAAGACAAACTCTTAGTTATTAATCTATGTGAAAATTGAAGAAAAATTAAACACTTCCAATATACAATAGTACAGGGCAAACATTTCCATTCCAAAAGAGAGGAACAGGAAGATCAAAAGCAATCAGGGCAAAGCAGGAACAAAATCCAGCAGGACAATAACCAAATGCTGCATTAATTTAATTAATTTTCATTATAATAATTCATTAATCTCTGTAATTTTGTGTCTAGCAGCCTAGGCAAGATGTGGAGAGATGTAAGCCAGAAAAGGACTTGGTGGCCCCAACCCTATGTCACTGCCTCCACATGCACTCTCCATAGATATTCCTTTGGGTTGGCTCTGCTCACAGCCTGCAACCTTCCTCAGCACACAATCCTTCTTTCTGGCATCTCCAAATTTCTGGGATCTCCACTGCACCTTAGGCACCTCCTTCACAACTTCATGCATTTTTCCTCCCAGGAATACACTTCCTGGCTTCCAAGGTCTTCCTCTGCAATATGGGTGAAAGCTTACGTGATCCTACTCATGCCTGTAAAGCCAGCATTACACGGATGTTGCCAATGTCCACCAGTGCTCTGGCCTCCTTAGACAATCACTGCTGAGACCTCTGAGTTCTTAGAGGTTCTAACTCCAACAAACATGTCTCCCTTTGGCCCTACAGAATAGACTGGGACACTCTTCTCAGAGCAAGATCTTTGTGCCTCTGCCTTCATTTGCAAGGGGTGAGGTCATGTTGGTTTTTGAGATGTTCTCAAGGAATCTCATTTATACTCCTCATTGTAAGTACTTGACTTCTTTAAATTTTACTCTTAACAGCTCTTTGTCCATTCCTTTGAAGCCCCTACTAGCCTTGCAAAGTTGCAAACTTTTTATATCATTTTTCTGCCATTCTTTCCTGCTTTTCATCATAGAGTTGGCTAAAAGCCATAAGTGCTATCCCTGTGAGAGCCTGAACATTGGACTGACTTGAAGTTTCTTAAACATGATTAAGTGGTCCACTCCCCTTAACCATAGCTTTTGGAAAAGTCCCAGTACAGGGAGAAAATGCTAATACACCTTTTTCTAGAGCATAGGATGCATTTTTCCTCTACCAATAGCCAACAAAGTCCTCCTTCCCATCTGAAACTTCTTGAGCTGTGGCCTACAATCTACATTTCTTTAAGCATTATAGACTTTTGAGCTGCAACCAGACTCCCATCAAGCCTGGCTGAGAACATTCTAAGGATTCTCTTAGCTGGTATCTTAAAACTTTCCCAAACTTTTCCTACAAACCAATTCCAAAGGCTTCCAAACCAAATTGTCTAGTTAGTTGCAGCAATGGACCCAGTCTTGACGCCAATTTCTTAGTTACTTTTTCATCACTCTAACTTAATACCCAATATCTACAATTTAATGGAGGAAGGATTTATTTTAGCTCATAGTTTCAGAAGGCCACAGTTTATTTGTGGTTAGACAACAATGGTAAAATACCATGGCAGAGGTGCAGCCAGACAGCTATGTGTAACATGACAGACAGAAAGCTGTCAGGAAGGAAAGGCAGAGCCTCCCTTCCAAGTCCTGTCTCAGCAATTTGTTTCTTCTGGGTCAAGCCCCAGTGTTCTGTCGCTTCCAACAAGGCCCCACTTCTTAACATCACATGGTTCCATCAGGATTTCACAATACCCAAAAATATAAGGCTTCTGCGGGACACTTCTGATCCAAACTACAACAGATACACACAATAAATACCAAGTAGAAGACCAGCTACCAAAATAGAAGTTTAGAAAATGAGGTTTTGTCACATTATAAGCAAGAATAATGATATTTTTCCTCAGGAAATTCTTAAAGAAATAATATTTATTATTACCTTAACAAGTGTGAAAAATGGTAGAAAAAGTCTTCAGGCTGAGAAATATGGAAGAGACTGAACTAGTCAAGGTGATCTTGAATCAGAGACAGTATGCTGTATAGTCCAGGGAGGCTGAAAACATGGAGTTGGGTTGGCAGCATAAGAACTATGTGTAAAGGCCCACTGAGTCTCATCATCCTAAAATGGTTTCAAGAAAGAGAGATTTGTTGGCTTTACAGTAAGCTCCAAAAAGGCTTATAGATACTCCCCACAACGAAGTCAAATTAAAGAATGAAAAGACCACAGTGATTCACACAGATTTAATGTTTGGAATACATTAAGACTGCAGTCATCTTGTAACATATAAAGGCCAATGTCCAGCAACCACGGGGTCAGTTACAGTGCCTGGTGGCCAAAGGATGCTATGAGGTGGTTGAAAATCTGAGATGTCTTTCCCATTTAGATCAACTAAAGGGCTAATGGAGGAAGCAGCAGAAATCATATCAATCTCTTGGACATTGTATAATAAAATGTGTTAGAGTGTACAATGGAACACTAAGGGGCAATGAAAAATAATACATCAGATGTACATATGCCAATGTAAGTAGATCTTGAAACACATAGAGTAAAAAGAGTGTAAAAATGGGATTAAAAAAGCAAAAGAGATGTAATGAGTAAGACCAATATGATATAGGGATGCATGCTTTCTTTTTGCTCTCATTAACTAGGCTGATCTATTGTATAAATCTCTTTTAGCATTTTCTAGTGTTACTGAACCTATAAAAAATGAATTCCTCAAATACTTTTATACATATTAAAAGTCAGTTGAAACTGTGTAATCAAATTATTTAAGGTAATGCCAACAACCCCTTGAAATCTTCAATATCAAAGCCATCATAAACCTTTGCCATTTTTAGATAATCTCAGCAACAGGTTGAAATCCTGCAAAGGGGATGACATTGAAATTTAATCCTATAAAATAATTACAAGGAACAAACTGAAGAAAACACCAAAAGCCCCCAGATGGCAATTGTGAAAGTGTGTTGTTCTGTTTTTAGAGTATTTCCACTTGTTACAATTTTTAGACATGGCTTAATTTTATGTTTTAATCAGCAGTATCTGCTGTTTATTCCACCTAAATATATTATTGTGTTTTCATCACTAGATGTTCAATTTGGGACTCTTTGGTTTTAAATCTCTTATGTTTTTCTTTAATGTCCTTATGATTTCCTTTGACTTGTGAAGCATACGTGGCCTATTCATAACAACAATTTTAGTGTCTACTAATTCATAATTGGTGTCGTTTCTGAGTTGGTTTCTATTGCATTAGTTTTGCTTATTTCTGTTTGTATTTTCTTTTTCTTGTTTGGCGATTTTTGTTTGATTTCTAACTTGTTAAGTGCTTGATACTCAACGCGTGTCTACTAATACTATTAAACTGTGTTTAGGAGCTCATTTAAAAATTGGAAAGAGTATGGTGCTTCTTTGAGGCTACCTTGGGAACATGTTATAGTCCAGAGCCAGAGCATCCCTGAGTGTGAGACTAATTTTTCTCTACTTTTTAAGAGACATTTGCACTCTGGTTGGTGAAAAAAAAATTATTTCCACTTCCACACATGCTCTAGAAGTTGTCCCATTTTTTTTATTCTTGTGGCTTATCCCCCAGATGATGTAGTTTCCTTATGTGCTCGTGCTCATTGTTACTTATCTGAAGATTTGTAATTGTAATTCTCTTTTTCCATTGCTGTCTCTTCTCTGTATAGCTTTCTCTTTTTCTTCTTCTTCTTCTTCTTTTTTTTTTTTTGGTATTCTGCATTGTGATTCCATTCTCTTTTCCTCTCCCAAATTATTAACTTCTATTGGACTTTTAGGAAAGCAAGTGAGGCTACGTCTGGTTGGGTTCATTTGCCCTGGGGGGTCATTTTAGGCAGCATCTCCAACAACTGAACACTGCCCTCGCTTGCTCCTCTTTGCTCATCCATTCTCCTTCTGAGCCTCCTGTTGTCCAAAGTCCACGAAATTTTTCATCATATTTTTCTTTCATTTTTACATTACTTATAATGCAGTTACTATTACTTTATCACAGCTGGCAGGAAATAAAATCTGAGTAAAATCACTACTCGTTTCTACTAATAGCATCGAATACTCAATCAGCAAATAAATATATCAAATATATAACTTTAATTATTTTTATGTCATTTTTATTTACAAAAGTTTCCCAATGTGAATGACAAGCCACTGAATAACTTTATTCTAGTATTTTTAAAAATGTATTTTAATATTCCTTATTCATAGAACTCATAAAATTGGGGTTAAATTCTGTGCTATACTTCCCATAACATTAAAATATGTCAAAACAATTGTCTTCACATACACTTATTAATAAGCCCAGTGATTACATTTCAAAGTAGCCTAAAATTTTCCTGATTAAAAAAAAATCTTTCAAAGTATACAGTGCATTTTGTCAAAAGCCTGGTAATAAAGTAGAATTCACAACTGTGTGAGTTCTTTGCTCTCTAACTCACTGTTATGGCTTGGATTTGGAATACCCCCAAAGCTTCATGCATTTGGATGTTGTAGGTTATCTCTTGTCCTGGGTCAGTATGAAAAACGTGACGGAATAACTTGAACTTGTTCCCAGAAGCAGAGCTGTTGAATGGAACGGGTGTTACACACCCAGGGCATCACAGCTGCTTACTGTGAGCCCACGTTGCCTGTTGCCATCCTCCTAGCCAGGAGACAGCAGCTTTTAGGACATCAAATCTTTGAAAAATTTCTTGATCTATTTAAGAAATAAAATTCAAAGTCCTATTTTGAAGGTAACCATCCATTTGGTGAGCAGTTGGAATAGAACAGGTTGAAGCCAGAGCAGTAGTTGCCGCAGGAGCGGCCATCACCATGGCAGCTGTTACATCAGCAATTAAGGTCCCTAAAAAATGTCCTGCTCTCTCAACGGTAAAGGTGATTCGTTCTCAAGCAGAATCTGCAATGCACAGTGAGGTGACCTGACAGCCAGGCTTCTGCTCTTTATTTTAGAACAAAAATACAGGAAATGAAAAGCTGAGTAACACGTAAATGTGAGACACACGGTATAATCCACGTGTTTCCTGCCGAAAGATAAACAGTGTATGTACTTTGTCCAGACCTAAGGAAGGTTTTGGAATAGAAGGCAGTTGTGGTAGGTGGAATAGAAGTTACAGTAAAAGCATTGTATAAAGGCAGGAAGGACAGACTGTAGGTGAAGGCCAAATAATATCATTGCCATTAATAAATTCTCCCTGTCTTATCACAGGGGAATAAAATGGAAGGGCTATGCACCAAATAGAGCTTTATTTTTTTAAAGTGGCTTTCGGGAAGAATTATCAATGGAAATTAAATGTCCTTCTAAAGCGGGGACCATTTTTATTGCAATTTTAAAATTTTAAAGAAGACAGTGATTTCCATAATTGTTCTTGTGGAGGGAGCATATCTCTTGTAATCCCCTTTTTGTGTTAAACGCTAAATTTTAAGTAAGCCATTAAAGCATCTATAATTGCTTGACCTGTGAGGTTATGAGGGACACAAGTGATATGTTTAATTTTCCAATCATTAAAAATGTATTTTAAAATGTGTGAAGTGTAAGCAGATCTATTGTCAGTTTTAATTTGAAAAGAATGTCCCATAAAAGCTAGAGAAGATAAAAGGGCTTGTGAAAAGCATATTTAGGAGATGCCCCCGCTTGTGTAGTAACATCAATAAGATTTGAGACCATATCCAGAGTGGCATGAACATGTTTGAGATGTGCAAAGACTCAAAACAAATCGCATCCATTTTCAAAATTCAATTACTATGTAACGTGCACAGGTTAATACCTTCTGTCTGGTCAAGTTCATATAACATCTTTTACTTCATTAAGAGAAATAGAAAATTCTTTGGTCAAACTTTTACCATTTGAGTGAATAAGTTCATGAAAAGAGATTGCTTGCTGCAAGGTTTGTGCTCATATAAGTTAAATGTCAGTCTGACTGTTAGCCTTACTACTGGTCCTAGTGACTCTGAATGAGACCTTCTATGAGAAAAATAGGATCAAGTCTTTTTTGGACTAAGAATTGCATACTAAGTAACGCAGAACCACTGCTTTCAATCAATAAGGCTGTTCCTATACCTTATTCAGTCCCCACAACATAAGCAGAATCCACAGTTATATTAATAGTTTGGAGAGTCAACTGCGGAAGGACAGCGGTAACTGCTGCTAATTCATCTCCCTGTGCTGACTGATGGGAGATGGTAAGGAATTTATTCCACTTTTGATCTGCATACCAGGTTATAGAGCTTTTGCCTGACTCTCCTGACCCATCAACAAGTTCATAAGAGCTTGAGCAAGAGGAGAGAGAAAAACTTTGTTTGGTAAATGAAGGGGCAGCAAGAGGAATCTTTACAATAGTTTATCAGAGAAAAAGAAAAGGAATGCAAATAACTGACTAAGGTGTTTTGTAGGCTTTCTGATGTTAGTAATGCAGTTTGAAATTTCATTTCAGTAAGTCCTGTGTTGATATTATCAGAGTAATTTCTTGTGAACATTTGATAGCCAATTCTCCCTTGATTAAGAAGAGTTAATCTTTGTTTGAGTTTAGTACCTAGTTTATTTTTTTCCGGTTCACTCCATAACTCCTGGGTTTGGATGTGCCTTAGTTACTTTCTCATTTCTGGGACAGAATGTCTGACATCCACAACTTTACGGAGGAAGGGTTTGTTTCAACTTATAGTTTCAGAAAGTCACGGTCCATTCCTGGGCAGCCAGCAGCAGTGGAAGTGCATGGAAGAGCTGGAGAAGGTAGCTCCTCATGGCATTGCAAACAAAAAGCCAAGTATGGGAAGAAGGAGAG
Organism: Ctenodactylus gundi; assembly: GCA_004027205.1. NCBI lineage: Eukaryota > Metazoa > Chordata > Mammalia > Rodentia > Ctenodactylidae > Ctenodactylus > Ctenodactylus gundi. The sequence continues at coordinate 63,087 of PVKB01000598.1, read as the reverse complement.
AAGGAAGGAAGGAAGGAAGGAAGGAAGGAAGGAAGGAAGGAAGGAAGGAGCATTTCAGATCCAGTCTTCTGGGTGTAGCCTCCGTGTTTTCTCCATTCCAGTATTAAACCCCTTCCAGGTCGCATAGAGAGTAATGTGCCACACTACTGTAATCTACAACAGGCCCCTAATCCACCACACCCCTGTAATCTATAGTCCACCGCATGCCTGTCTTCTGCCACACACCTATGTATTCACTATATGCCCATAATTCAATCCTCCAGACCAGGCCTTCATCTCCTAACAGCGCATGGTTGCACAGGTAGTCCGTAACATCCAAATGCGTGAGATTGGGGGACCATTCCAGACCCAAAACACAACAGAATATAATTGACAAAGTAAGCCATTTGGACAAGGAGGAGTATTTAGATCAATTACATGAATGGGATTATTGGGATCATTACTCTCCAATTGCCTGGTATGAACATATTGTTTTGATTCCAGTAAGGCTAATGGTGACAGTTTTCCAAGAGTGATCTGTATCTCCCCATAAAGAATCAGAAGGATTGATAAACTGGTCAGAGGCAATTCCAATAAATGGACACAGACAATGGTAAACGGGAATAAGCTTGAGATAACACACTTGGATCTACCTGCGCTAATAAAATCAGTGACAAATGAAAGCATCAGCAAATACTTGTCAAGTCAAGGTGAGGGCTTGTTTGATACATTCCTTGGATGTGCTGGAGTTAGTCATCATGCCCTGTGGAAGAACTCTCCACTGTTAATACTAGAATGCATATTTTTCTTTATCTTTTTCATGTAGGAGGATATTAAAGAAATGGTCTTTTAAATCAGCAGTAAAAAGACGATGGCCTTTGGGAATTAAAGTCCAATTAGAAATCCTGGTTGTACAGCTCCCACAGGAAAAATATGAGCATGTATTTTTCAGAAGGCTTGTGAAGCCTCTATTGGCCAGATTTTTATGAACGCAAAAAGTACAAATATTCTCAGGATTAGGAGATGGCTCACTATGACCTGTTTGAAGTTGTTCCTCAGTTCAAAGATGGGATTGATTTGAGGGCAGGAGATAACCTCTTTGGACTATACGTGTGTCACTATTATTATTATTATTATTATTATTATTATTATTATTATTACTTAAACTAGAGAATGGTGATCTATATAACAAGACAGAATCTTAAAACAGAATTTGGAGAACTTCCTAACATGATAATCAATGCCTGCTAACTTGTGAGATATCTAATACTGAATAAAACAAAACAATTTTTTTTTTTTTGAGACTTGCTCTGTAGTCCAGGCTGGCCTTAAACTCACATCAATCCTCCTGTCTCAGCCTCCCAGATGCTAGAATTACAGATGTGTGCTATCACCCCTAGTTTATGTAGTGCAGAAGTATCAAACTCAGGGCCTTGTGCTTGCTGAGGAAGTGCTCTCATCACTGTTCTATTCTTCCAGCCCCAACAAGCATGTTATTATTCTTTTAAGGTAACTTTTAAAGTTAGCTTACGCTGGTCTATAGGCATAGCACAGCTTTTAAAATGCTTGCTTAGCGAACACAAAGCCTCTGAGTTTAATTACCCAGCACCACATAATCCAGGCATGGTGGCACATGTCTGTAATCCCAGCATTTGAGAGGCAGAGGCAGGATAATTGTTGTGAGTTCAAGGCCAGACTGGGCTACATGGTTAATTCAGGAGCAGCCTGTACTACAGAGACAGATCCTGCTTCAAAAACTTAATTAATTTATGTGTTAATCAAAAATAAATAAATAATAAAAATAACTTTACTTAAGTATTAAACAGATTATTGAAAGGATCTTACAACAAGTTGCAAATTGATTCTCTTATTACTCAAGTAACTTTGCAATTAAAGCCTGACAGGTGAAGGCGGAAGAAGCTAATCTAATTACATATATAATTTCAATATTGAATAAATTGAAGAAAGCAAATTTCAATCTCTATGTATCATATTTTTGAAAACACATTAATATTTCCAATTTTGAACCTCTAGAATCCATGAAGCTTTTAAACTTAGCTACTAATAATTCAGATATTGTTACACAGTATGTGTATTAAATTTAGATTAGTTAAAAACTCAATTTTAAAGACATTCTTAGTTTTTATTTTATCAACAAACTTAAAATATAAACTTTAATTTTTTATTCATAAGCTTACAAATACCTTGACTCTCACAGGTTTTAATTCAGAAAACATATATAGACCAGACAAGCATGTATAACATATAGCATAGACAATGTATTTAATGGCTTAACCCTTTGTCCTTTTTAATTAATCAATTAACAAGTGTTCTTATATTTTTAAGTTAATTCTGTACCAGTTAAGCAATTTATACACACAAAAGACATAATATATACACACACATTCTCATTCATACTTAGACAAGGGCAGATTTATGGCCATTGTCAATTAATATCTATTCTTTCTTAGATATTTGAAACCTAGTAAAATATAGTGAAGAATACAGACGAATCTACTTACTAAAAGTGAGGTTACTCTTAAAATCAGCGTTACTTTGAGAGTTATAGAGGATGTATCAGTAACTTAAACCTTGTTACAAATTGGAATCTGATACATTATGAGTTTGAAGAAAAACAGACTGTACAAATTTACTTTTATCAAAATGTCTTTAGCATTTTATCCCAATTATAAATAATCCTGATGCTTTATATTAATTTAACTTAAATTAATACTTCTGTAATATCCAATGCATTTACTATAGTCAACTTTTAAAGCTATTATTATGTTTTATTTATTCATTTTTTACATTTTGAGATAAATTCTCACTCTATAACCAATGTTGGTTTAGTCTCAAGGTAATCCCAGGACCATTCTGGACTCATAGTGATGCTTTTGTGTGAGCCTTCTGAGTGCTGGGATTGCAGGTAAGCACCACCATACCTGGTTAATCTTTATGTAGTGTTAGGGAATTTGACACAGGGCCTCATACATGTTAGATAAACATTTTAACCACTGATTTACACCCCAGTCCCTAACTATTTTAATTTTTATCTCTGAGCAAAGTTTAGAATTTATAATTTGGCATTAGAATCACTATTATATAACCTTATATTTAACAAACTGTAAGTTTTAAAAAGCAGTGATATGTATCTAAGACTTAAAGAAAGATTTTGGATTTTTTAGTGTAGAAAACATTATTGACCACAAAAACATCCATGTATACTTGTATAACTTTGGTTTAATAAACTTAACATTAGAAAAAGCTCTGATGCACAGTATATTTTGACTTCAGATATTGTTTATGAAATATAAAGGCTATTCTATGATTTAAAAATTATTGACTTTTAACATGTAAATCTAATCAGTTAACTGTTGACTGTCTTATTACAGTAAATGTTGAGTTTTGATGAAGCTGTAGGAGGAAGGGTAGCATAAAATGCTGTCTTTTGTCACTTTTATATAGGCATTATTGTCACTTTAAGGGATTGGTCTTGTGCATTCCTATAAGCATAGAAGGTTTGCAAAAGTTAGTTGTATCAAGATAATCATGATTTTTTTTCAGGAATAAGAAGCAAAATAACAGAACTGAGATAACATCTATAAAAAATTTTAACAGAAAATTCACTTAATAAAGAACATAGCAAAAATATCAAAGTAAATTTAAGGAAAAAAAATGTTTTTGAAACAGTGTTTTGTCTGTATTCCAGGCTGGTCCTGAACTCACTATGTAGCCTAGGCTGTCCTTGACTCAAAGCAATCCTCCTGCCTCAGCCTCACGAGTGCTGGGATTACAGTGTGTACTACCATGCCTGGCTTACATGGTACAGGGGAACTGAATCCAGGGCTTTGCACTTTAACCCCTGTACTATTCGTCCAGGAATTTTTTTCTTTTCTTTTTTAAAAATAAACATGGAAGATGGGAGGCAGGTTGTGAAGAAGACAGTTTATTGGGATACTTATATAAGAAGAAAGAAAGACAGGAGGTAAAACTTCTGCTATCCAGAAGGGGGGCCCAGAAATGTGGGTTGCCCCAAATTTTTCTTTCTAAAACAGCAATAGCAAATTTGTATCCCTTGGTGTTCGCTAGGCTAGCTGTCTTCATAAGTACCCCAAGGCCTTTGAATAAGCCTCCGGTCTAGTTAAGGTTGTGGTAGTTTTTAAATGGAGGTTTTGATGAAAGATGATTCTTAATTTATCACATGATTGTTCTTTTTGCTTTAGAGAATATTTTTTATTTCAAAAGATTTACACAGAAACCCATAGCTTATAATAGCCAGTTAATGTAGAAGAACAGAAAAGTTATTTTTTGATGTTAAGGGTTATAGTCCTGTGTAGCCTATTGAAACAGCTTAATCCTTAAAGCTATACTAAACCCTGAAGGGTAAACTCATTGATTCATTGATGCAGCAGTTGAGACTTTTGACTTTGAAATTTTCTTCTTTTTTTCTGAAACTTTTAGAAGTTAAGAACACTTAGTAACTAAATGACTTATATGTCATAATACAGTACATATAGGTATCAATCTTACTTTTTATTTACTCAACAATCATATCAAATTTCCCATGAAAGACAAACTATTAGGATAACATAGTTAATATTTTAGTTTATATATATATTTTAAAAAGCAATTAACATTGTATTAATACAAAAATGAATATTATTGGTTTGCTTAGTAAAAATGCTAAGTAAAACTGTTAGCGGTTTTTAAGGTATTTTTGTTTTTACTCTTTTTTAAGTGAGCTTCTCAGCCTTTTCTTTTGCTTTAGAGATGTTTATGCATCTACCAAGGTTGCAGCAGTAGAATCTAAATGTTTTAAATTTTTTAGGGCCAATATTTGCATTAAGATTACCTACTTTGTTTTTAACAGCATTTTATAGCTGATCAATAAAATTTATAAAATAGTTATAAATAGTTATAAATAGTTATAGCTTGAACTATAGAGACCTTGCCTAAAAATTATATATGTGTGTGTGTACATATGTATATGTATATCACATCAAAATGTAAAATTCTTCTTCAATATTAAATACTTGATTTCATTTACAGAGCAAATCATATGAATATTAGACATATCATTTCAACTAAATGAAACTCAGACTTTTCAGTGATTTAATGAGCTAAATAAAAAAGAAAATTTGAGCCATTAAAATTAACTTAAATGACATTCTGTGCAAAACATCTAATGTCACTGATATAAAACAAGCTCTGTTTAACTGTAACATTTCCACAGGGCTGCCATATTGATAGCTATTTTTTATATGTGTAAAATATAAAAATAGGTCTGGAGGAATGGCTCAGCAGTTAAAGCACTTGCCTAGCAAGCACTAAGTCAAGTGCTAAGTACCTGAGTTTGATTCCCCAGCACCACATAAGCCAGGTATGGTGGCACATTCCTGTAATCCCAGAACTCTGGAAACTGAGGCAGGAGGATTGCTGTGAGTCCAAGGCCAGCCTGGGCTCTATAGGGAGTGCACGACCAGCCTGGGCTTCAGAGTGAGACCCTATCTCAAGAAAAAAAAATTAGTATAACTAATTCAAATTAAATTATTTTGATTTAAACAAAAGTCATATGCAATTTTAAAAAGATAACTATTCACCTCTAAAGTAGATGTTACAGCATGTTAAAAATATTTCCATTTTCTAATGTTTGCACAGCTGCTGTGGTTGGATACAATCATCTTCAAAACTTACAGTCTTATGCTCATCATAGTCATAAAGAAATGAAAACTAAGTAATTTTTCATCAAATATATTTTTGCTTTCTTTTGTTTTTAGCTAATTGATATTAATAGGGCTTATTGCAAAATCAAAAGACTAATTCAAAGTAAAGTGTATATGTTATGCTCTCTAAATACACTCTATTTGATATTTATTTATTTACATATGTGTGTGATATATTATGTTACATACACAATAACATGGCCGTGATGCTCTGCATAACAAATATCACTAGAGCAAGAACACTCAGCAACTTCGCACACTGCAGAATGACTGCTCAGCCTCCACGAGAGAGAGTTGGAACGTTCTGGATAGATGGACATCAATGACCTCCCTTTTACAATAAGACGACGCAGAGCAGACCCTCCCTGGTGCCTCATGACCCAGCAGGCAAAAGATACCAATAAGGAACAATGGAATGGTTACTATGGTAGAATGCCCAACTGCAAACATTGTCTTCTAAGGAAACATGCCTTGCTGAATGTTTAACACGTTGCTTTGGTTTAAGATTAAAAACATGCTATGTTTTGAGAAAACTTTTCTAACACCTTGATCTCTTTGTGACTTTTCATGATTGATTTATGTACCCACAATTGCTGCCAGTGCGGGCACTGCCTGACCACAATGTCTGCCAGACTTGGTACAATAATGCTTGCTGTATGATTTCTTAGAAATACGTTTAATGGTATGGGTAGTTCGTATCTGAAATAGATGGGAATGGGATGTGAAACACATATCAAGGTGATTACAAAGAACAGATTTATGTATTCTGCTGATTATCTAAATATCCCCTGCTGTAACCCCCTGCAAACAAGGAAACTGAAAACTGCATAAGAAAGGTGTATAAACAAACACAGCCACAGCTGATCAGTAGCCATCTGAATCCCCACAATCTGTGGTCCAGAGTCATTCCTCTCATCAACACTGCACCTCCTTTAGGTACCCTAACTCTCCCCAAGGCTGGACTCTGGCAACCCTGCCCTAGGGCTGAGCTGTCTCCTGTATCTCACCTCCCATGACACTTTCCCAGTCAGTGCCTTTCACGTTGCCCCCAAAAGGGGGTGATCATATGTTTCATCTGAAAAGAGATGGAAAAAGATGATCACTAGATCATCTTTTAGACTCAAGCAGAAGTTTAAATAAATATACCATACTGCACAACAGAAGCTGTAGGTACAACCTGAGTTTATTTGATGCAATGAATAATGTTGCTACCTTATTTTTTCAAAATAAGTAAATAAGCCAAAATCCCTGTAAATATGTAAAACAGAATGAATACAATAGGCAATAACTGAAATTGTTCTGGGCAAGCCATAGCATATGGTTACCCTAAGTAGAATAATAGAACTCTGTCTAGTACAATTTCTTATTACATTTTGCCTTTAAAAGGTAAGCACTGATTGCTTACTCTGTCATAAATATAAGAAGTAATTTCTATGATTATCTCATAGTGCTTTCAACAAATGTACTAAAAGTTATACAAGCGATACAATTAATTTATTGCAGAACTGAGATGCTCACCTAGCTGTCATGTCAAACCCTGTGCTCTGCATGCTGATTTGGTTTGACTCAAGTACCAAACGTTCTGTAAAGCCTTGCTTGAAGCTCTCTTGTTCCAATTATGCACTGCTGTCTTAAAAATTAACAACACAATTCAGCGGCATGAAACAACCATGACTTTATAATGCTCATGGGTTCTCCATGTCAGAAATTTCACTGTGGCGTAGCCCGGATGTCTTGCTTCTGTTCTACGATAACTGAGACCTCAGATAAGAGATGCAAGTGGCCCAGGCTGGAATTATCTGAGTGCATCTTCATTCGTGTGTCTGACGATGTGGCTGCCCGACCCAAGGCTGGGTTCAGCGGCCTCTATGAGGGGTGTATCCTTCCCGTGATGTGTCTGTTGCGTTCTGAGAGGAACTACAAGTTAGAACGCTGTCTTAGTTACTTTTTCATTATTGTGACTCAATACCTAATATTCACAAAATTAGCAGAAGAAAGATTTCTTTTTATTAGCTCACAGTTTCAGAAGCTCACAGTCCATTCAGGGGTGGCTGGCAACAGTGGAAGTACATGGCACAGGCAGAGATGGAGGCAGCTCCTCGACTTTACAAACAGGAAGCCAAGCCAAGGCAAATTGAGACTAGTCCTTCAAGGAAGGCGGGAAGCAGCTTATATACCCCTCCAGGTCTCACCCCAGTGATCAGCCTGTCCTGGATCCAAGTGTGTGAAAAGTGTGGTAGCCCCCCCCCCCCACTACGTGCCTACAATGCAAATGATACGTCTGTAATCCAATTTACATACCTGTAATCCACCCCTCCAGACTAGGTTCCAATCTCCCAACAGCACCTGTTTCTGTAGACAGTGTGTAACATTCAAATTCATGAGACTTTGGGGGGCCATTCCAAATCAACACAACAGACTCCCAGAGCACAAGTGGGCAAGAAGCAGAAGCAAGGTTTCTAGCCTCTTAAAATCTCTCTTCAGAAATGTCCTAGATCCTTCTCCACTACACTCTTTTACTCAAAATAGCTACAAATTTCCCCAATTTTAGGGGAAGACATTGACTCTCCTCTCAAAAGGAAGAACGTTAAAGATTTTTAGACTACATTTTAAATGATTGCATTAACCCACAACACACACACACACACACACACACACACACACACACACACACAGTTTTTTCCTACTAGACTGTGTGTTTCTTAAGGTGTAAGACTGTTTTATTCTCAGAACTCAGCACAAACCATGGCACACAGTAGCTGGTCTCTCTCTCTCTCTCTCTCTCTCTCTCTCTCTCTCTCTCTCACTCTCTTTCTTGGTATGTGTGTGTGTGTGTTTCTGTGTGTGTGTGGTGAATGATTGGTTGAAGGATAAATCAACCAAAAATGTTAATTTTAAAACATTTTTAAAATGTCTTTCTGAAAAAAATATAAGAAAACAAGTTTCTTCAGTTTCTCACTATAGTTAGGTTTAGGGCACCAAAATTTCAATTACTCTTGACCCCTCCACTATTCCAAAAAAGATGAAGAACCTCTTTCAGTGATGAACTTCTGTCCCAAGGTTCATTACTGAATGTGTAAATTATTTGATAATCTGGTTATAGGCTTCAAAGAGAGGTATTGGTTCCTCCTTTCTCTGATTTCCCTTGGTTCTGGCAAATACCCTTTGATTTTGTGACTCAGGGGTATGTCAGAGCCCACAAAGTCCTCCTTCATATCTTAATCACCTCGGTGTTTGCTTCAGGAAGATATACTCTTTGCCTAGTCATGCCTAGAAGTGATGGTTTCCCCTACAAAAAAAAAAAAAAAAAAAAAAAAAAAAAAAAAAAAAAAAAAAAAAAAAAAAAAAAAAAAAAAAAAAAAAAAAAAAAAAAAAAAAAAAAAAAAAAAAAAAAAAAAAAAAAACTACACCCTCTTTCTTTACCTCTAATTTCCTAGCCTTTACCGCCATTCAGAAATCTGAATGTTGTATAAAACCTCTTGGTGTTCACTCAGCTTGAGGCATTGATGTTTTTTTTAAGCCACACACAAAAAACCCACAATACTTCAGTGAGCAAAATAACAGCTATTATTCTGTATTTTTCATCTTGACATATTAATATTTTCTGGTTATAAAGTGGACCAGTTCTTATAATACTTTGGTATTTCAGATTTTCATCCCCTCAATACAAAAAAGTAGTGCTGAAAATATGATTGAATGTTCTCCTGGATAAAAATGGTAGGGCTTGTTTGCTGTCATCCAATCTCATGACATGTGACATGTTTCTGGATCCAATGAATATGCCTAAATTGAATTATACTATTTTTTCAGTTGAATATCTTGTAATACTTTTAAAATAAAAATGGGTTATTCAGCGTGTTTCCTGTTGCCAGACGAAATATTTTAAGTGATTTCCAAGGTAAGCTAAACTGGGATCTGATGCTTGGCAGCTGCCTTCCTCAGCTCAGGGGCACCATTACCTCAGTCGTTCCTGAGAAAGCTTCCTGTGAAAGTTGTAACAAAACTAAAAAAGTGTAAGTTTAGTCATGTGGCTGAGTCCTATGGATGTGTGTAGAACTTGCAAAAGAAAAATACTTTACATATAGTATAATGGTAATTATATCTTTCTACTCTGAACTGTTTTTTACCATATTCCCTCAAAATGTTGCAAAGACTGTGGCAATTTTTTAGGCTCAATGAAATATGAATTGTGTACAGAATGTGCCATTGAAATGTCAACTTGAAGAGACACTTTCAAGTATTTTAATAAAACCAATTAGCTGGACGTAATATTTCCTCTGTTTCCTTATATGTGCAAGGAAGCTTCTTTTCTCACTTGTATTCATTAAGTAAATGAAAAAATTCAGAAACTGTAACATAAAGTCCAGTAAAATGGATAATAAACTCGAGAGATTAACTTGTCATCAAAAATAAGTTGAAACCAACAATATTCAAATGATACCATAAACAATTCATTAGGGAAAATAGATTAAAATATAAGAGAAGCAATGAAAAGACCCTTGCATTATTGGATAATCCAAAGGAAAATTGAAGAGGTGCAAATTATACACACAATGGGAAAAATTTAAAGTTCTTCCTTGTTCAATAGGAAATATTGATATTAATTAATATAGACATAAATAGAGTCACCTGCCAGGCTTGTCCAAACACAGACTGTCAAGCTGTATCCCCAGAGAAGCTGAATCCTTAGACCTCGGGTGGGGGAGAATTTACAAGTCTAATTAATTCCAAAGTACTGCTAATACTGCTGATGCAGAGGCTGCAAGTAAGAGAAGCATTGATTTCCTTAGGTAATTACCGAAGTCTTTGTGAATCATTTCTTCTTTTTGCCTTCATTGAATAAACTTGGTAACTTGTTCCATACTTAAAAATTGGTTTTGATGAATATTACATTACTAATGGCAATTTTCTTAAAACCTCTTTTTGTTAGCTTTCTTGAAAAGAACCCCTTTAAAATACAGGTACCACCACCTTTGTCCAATATTAATCACTGCAACACTAACTGGGCATATTTGAACCCTGGAAGATTCAGATGAACAATAACACCTGCATTCAAGTTACTTAAAAAATTGCATAAGATTCATTTAATCGTTTTCTGTTTCAAAGGATAAAACAAAAACCTGAAAGTTATTACATAATTTTTAAAAAGCTTGTTATTTTCAATACAGTCAAAATGATCTTATGACTGACATTGACTGTTATGCTTACTGAGGGAGTGGTTATATTTTATGACATTGAGGTTTTGGTTACTGTTCCAGAAAACCCACAGGACTGAATGAATGTCGGACATTTGAGTCAATTTTTAGTTACTTGGCAAGGTGATAATTGATTCTAGGTTACTTGGCTCACACAACTGTCCCTGGCAAGTTCCTGAGTCCTGCCAGATGTTGGGCACTGCTTTCGGAATGCTCAGAGACTGTTTCATTAGTGTTGGATGGCGGCAAAACTTTTGTGTTTCATTTCATAGAAATCTGACTTCTTACTACTCCAGACTTATAGGGTGTATCTCTTACTGTCTGATGGGGACACAAACCAGCTCCGTTGTCTGTTTAGTAGGCTGTGCATTACATTCTTCAACACAGAATTGTTTAAGTTAATATTAACCTCCTTCCATAGCACACTAATTTCCTAATTTTCTTCTTTAAGTGAAATATAAGATAGTGGCACCCATATACTTGATCAAAGACATTTAATGACTCTTTCATGGTAAAATCTTCATAGTTGCACACAAAACAAACTACACACCCAACATGCTATCAAATTTGATTATTACCTTCAGGAAGATGAAAGTGACATCTCTTTTGTTTCTCTCTTTTTTTCAATTAGACTATGCATGAACTACAGGTTCAATAACATGGTAATCACCTACAACTTGGGAATTCTGGCCTGTATAGATCCCTTGTGACCACTTTTTTTCCTCTTTAACTTTTCTTTCTCCTTCCTCCTTTTCCATTCTCAGTGTCTCTTCCCTTTTCTAGCAGTCTATCAGCTTCTTCCTCTCGTTTATATTGGATTGTTTTGTCATGAAATTATGATGTTCTCCTATGATAGACACCAATCAATACTCAATCTTTCGTGTCTGGCCTGATTCATTGAGCATTAGTTAAACAAAGTGGATTTTCCTTCAAATGATTCATATCTGTCTTTCTTTATGGCTACACAGTATTCCATTGTGTGTAAATACCTTATTTTCTTTATCCTTTCCTCTGCTTATGGGCATGCAGGCTATTTCCAGGAACCTAGTTATTGTGAACTGTGCTGCTATCAACATGGATCTGCTTGTGTCTTTATGGTATGATGGCTTTAGCTCTTGTGGGAAAATGCCCCATAGAGATGTGGCTGGGTCAAATTAGAGATCTGTTCTCAGCTTTCTAAGATGTCTCCACACAGCTTTCCATAATGATTGCATCAGGTAACAGTCCCACTGATAGTGCAGTCATGTTCCTTTTTCCCCTCAAATTCACCAACTATTGTTTTTTGAGTTACTAATGTAAGCTACTCTTGCTGGAGTGAGATGGCATATCAATGTTGATTTGATTTGCATTACTCTAATAGCCAAAGACATTGAACACTTTATCATGTATTCACTGCCTTTTTCAATTTCCTCTTCTGAGAAGTTTCTTTTCATTTCAGCAGCCCATTTCTTACGGGGGTCACTTATTTATTTTTAGTTCTGTGCATATTCTAGATATTAATCTGCTGTCAGAGGCATCACTAGAAAAATTTTCTCCTATTCTGTGGGCTGTCCCTTCACTCCATTGATTATTTCCTTTGCTGTACAGAAGCTTTGCAGTTTGCTGTAGTCCCATTCTCTTAGTTATTTCTTGAGCAGTTGACATTCTGTTCATATCCCTGCTTTCATATCCCTGTCTTCCAGTGTTTTGTTTTCCAGCCAATTCAGTGGTTCCCTTTTGATATCCACTTAGTTGATCCATTTTGATTTGATTTTTAGTATATAAAAACAGATATGAATCTAGTTTCATTTTCCTACATGTAGATATTCAGTTATCCCAGCATCATTTGTTGAAGATGCTGTCTTTTCTCCAGTGAATGGTTTGGCAGTGGACACACTCTAAACTACTCTTCCTGTTAAGTAAAACTATGACCTCTAGAAATTAGATGGAAAAAAATGCAAGATGACTTCCAGAGGCTCAGAGAAGTCAGGCCAAATAAAGATTTCAAGATCCAAGGAACCATTTGGCAATATGATGGCAAATTCCTTGGTTTTTCATTGTGTGTGTGTGTGTGTGTGTGTGTGTGTGTGTGTGTGTGTGTGTGTTTTGGCTTATATGTCTCCAGACCTAGTAATGAAGAAGCTATCTTACCTGGAACTAGTTTTAAAACCAACAGTAAAAACAGCCCCAACCAAAGCCTGTTCTTTCCAACCAAAGACCTAAAAAGGAACATACTAGAAATACAGGAAAAAAATGTAAATGATAAGTACTTGACTTCTGCCAAACACCACAGAAAGTATCACAGCCCCCAAATTACTCATATTATCAAAGGCCAGAGGCGGGTCTGGAGGAGCACCTGCACCTGGCCATAGTGAGGCACTTCCTGCTGCCCACTGGGGCCCTGGTAGAGACAGTATTTGCACCTCTACCCCTGGCCCAGGTGTCAGTGGCAACCATCTAGATAGCAGTAAAGATCCATTTCTCCTTCTCCTAACAGGATGAAGTCAGTAGGGCATCTTGTGGTGCCAGAAAGTAAAGAAATATCCAAATAATTACAATAACAAAGAAGAAATTACACAGCAGTGGTATGTACAGCAAAGGATCAAGGAAGCCAACCGAATAAGCTCTCAGCAACCAAAACTAAACAATATAAGGAACAAATTAAATTTTAAAAGTATTGAATAGTCAAAATATAAAACATGTATCAAATCAACATTCATTAGCCCATATGGATCATAGTTAAGTGAATTAATAAAATAGGCGAAAAGAAACAACCCAGTGCAGAGGAACTTTAATAACCTATACAGGTACTCTGCCCTCGATAAGTGACACAGTTCACCAGTTCTATGTAGGGTGCACATAATTTCTTCTTTCCAACCAGCACAGAGTTCCAAGGTAGATTGCCACCAAAATTGAAGTGCAGAACCATGGCAAAACATGGTTTCACACTGGCAGTCACAGACAGCAATGGACAGTCACAATCCTACTGTGTGCTTACATATGATGTCATGAAACTATCGCTTTACCTCTGTGCATTTTCCAGTCTAATCTTGAGGAAACAGACATAGTCTAGTATAAAAACATTCAATAAATATCTGACCATTACTTTCTCAAAAGCTGTCAAAGTCATTAAAAATATGGAAAGTCTCAGAAATTATTGCAGCTCAGAAGATCCTAAAGAAATATGTCGACTTGATGTAACTAGTTTCCTAGATAAGAATCTTGACCAAAAAAAAAATTGTAACATAACTAAAGAAACCTGAATAAATTATGGTACTGAGATGACTCTGACCTTTCCCCCCTTCCTGTTTAAAATCCTTTATGTCGTCTCCTGCCATGGATAGCTAAAATAAGGTATTATATACACATTTGGAGCCCGTTGCACATTCGGAAACAAAGCTTTGTTTAAAATAAAACTAAAGTGAAAAGGAGTGGTAGGATCGCTGGATGATGGAAATGTTTGGAGGAGCATTGGACTACAGAAAGGGATAGAGAGCAAATCCTGCTGGGAATAGAGGAGCCCAGGAGGGGAAGGCAGCCTGGGAGAGGGTAGCCTGAGCAAGGAGGAAGAAAGAGAAGCTGCAGCTTGCTGAAATCAAAATGCCTTATTTTTCCTTTGGAGTTAAACCCTTGGTATTAGAGGAGTCATGAAATCTTACACTTTAAATCTATAAGTGGAGATTCTTTGGGATGCATTAAAAACACATGAAATGCTTACTGGAATATTTTTTCTTCTTGCTCAGCCGTGGTTGGTGTTGATCTGAACCAAGCTATAGTTCTCATCTAAACGGAATCTGACCAGGCCTTAAGTCTTCATTTTTATTGTTTGCTTGCTTGTTTGTTTGTTCCTATTATTCTTACTCAGCTTTCATTGGGGTGCATCTAAGTAACTTGTAATCTGAAATTCACAGGGTTGGAACTAGGGGAACTGCTAAACAGAAGAGAGTATCTAAAAAAAAAGGTTCAAATTACAAATACAAATTACACAGAAAAGCAAACTTCTATATAAGACTGAAGGGCTGGAGAAATGGCTCAGTGGTTAGTCAAGCACTAAGTATCCAGGTTCGATTCCCCAGCAACACGTAAACTGAACATGGTGGCACACGTCTGTAATCTCAGCACCTGGGGAGGCCGAGGCAGGAAGACTGCCATGAGTCTTACTTAGGCCAGCCTCCCAGTCTCCACAGTGATTTCAGGGCCAGTCTGGGATACAGAGAAAGGCCCTGTCTCTCAAAAAAAATTCAAAAACTATTCATAATAAACCACAAATCTGAAGAAAATTAAAGTCATTAAAAAGGCAAAAAATATGTTCATTTCCTGGCATGCTTCCAGCACTTTTCCACAAATTAATTTCTGTCTACACATCAAACCATGGTTCTCTTCCTTGACCCACCAACTTCAGGTGCTGCCGACAGAGGACATACCTCTGGCCCTGCACCCTTGCACCAAGATGGCTGGCAATAACTCAACCTCACAAATGGTTAAACTACAGACCACAAAGACATTCTGCTGTATGTTTGGATTTACCAACACAACTTTCCCACAACTGAATCCTAAAAATGCTCATGGTCACCCCAATGTCACCGGGCACAAGAGAAAAATAACAAGGGAGAAGTCAGGGAGGCAGAGCCAGGATTCATAACAAATTGCAGCTAAAAGAACTTCTGTTCAAGCTGCCAGAGGGCTTCTGAGGGCCTCGAACAGCTCTAAATCTTACACTTCATGAGTCTCAACAGTGAATCTGCCTCTGTGCACAAAGTAGCGTTCACTGCATAAAAGAAAGATTTGAAGAAAGTGTGAAATGCCTGAGCCATCAGGTTGTTTACCTGGTCTTTTTATCAGGCAACTGGAAATTGTAGCAGAGATTGATTTATTTTTTATCTATCTAGGTATGATGTATCACACAGATGTCTGTACACATATACAATAGCTTTGCTCAAGATGCATCTACTGAGGGCACTTAACTAAATTATTTGAAGGCCATTACATAGGCTGGGTCCAAAACCCAGCTGAGTATAAAAGAGGAGAGAATATTTAAGCTCAACCAATCAGAAACTGAAATAATCTCTCTATAGGGACTTTGAAGTGGAATGATTCGAGTAAAGTTTGGCTCTACTTTAGCCTCTCAAATCTCTTCTTTCCCTTGTTTTCTCACCACCACTATAAAAAGCATTGCCCTTCATCAGGCTCTATGAGCCACTTGTGGTCTGGAAGGTCCTGATTCCTAGATCAGCAAACAAACTCTTAAATATTTTAGTGAGCCCTCATTTTACCCTCTAAAAAAGATAAATGAATAAACTGTCACAAGACAATGAATTTCTTAATTCCACAATTCCAGTATAAACTATGAAAACTCCTGAAGAAGTGTGCAGAACACAGCATCGCTATATAAAAGGAGAGCACTATACTTTTTAAACAAAAACATCTGATCAATTGCAAAGTCCTGACATTTTCATTTTAATAACTACTTATTGATCAGAAGTTGAGAGCCAAGCACAGAAATATACCAAACAATTATATAATGCTAATCCCTTAGGATATATTTTAATAAGAACTGCTCTAAAGTAAAGAGTTGCAAGAATCCCAAGCCACTACCCCATGCCCCCTTCTGCTCAGGAAGGAATGAGGGGAGTCCTAACAAAGTAAAACCAAATGACTTATCTTAGACGACCCTTTGAGCCAGCAAAGGTCTTCTCCAGGTCTCTCTACCACTCCACACTATCCTCTATGCATAGTCCCTTGGTAGAAGTAGCAAAGAGTTGTAAGAATAATTACTTCAGTTGCATTTCAGACCCTAAAGGGCTGCCAGTTTGCTTTCTCTTACAAACATTCACCTCCTTTTATAAAATTTGCCTCCCCTTATAAACATGCCTTTCAACTGAAAATATGTAATTGCAGCATGTCGTTTTAATGTTCTAGAATATTTAACAGTGGATAGAGTAAAATTTATAACTGGAGGCTCATGCATACTAAATAATACAGTTTACCATCCTTATATTGTTTAACCAAAAACTTACAGAAGGTGGATTTCCTGTTCCATCTCAACTTCTTCCTCTTCCCACATTTCTAGAATCACACATTATAGTCTAGAGCTCTGGCCTCAGAGGACATGGCCTACACAATATCCTTTTTGGCAAGGCTATCCCAGTACCACAAAGTACTGCTGTCAGAAGGGCTGGCTCTGTGGGCATGGAGCCCCACATCCACAAGGGGGCCTCACCACTCAGAACGGCTTTGCACTTGTCTGATATTTACTGCCATCTTGGAAGTCTTGATACTTTTAACAGAGACGCGTATTTCATTTCCACACTGGCCATATCACCACAAATTAAGTAACTGGTCCTGGTTATGAATTCTACAACAGTATCGATGGGGACAGTTTTATTTTTAAATTTTATTTTTTGGTGCTCATCAACATTGCTCAGTCAGAAAAATTAGAGGATACACTTATCACATAACGGCTCATCATATTTCACTTTTGACAACTTTTTAAGCCAGTGCCAATCATATCTCTACTGTCTCTGTTATACTGTGATAAATTATGAATGTGGCACCTAAGACAGCTACGCATTACAGAAAGTCTCAAGGAAAAGACACAGACCTCATTCACTCATTTTAATATCCAGTGAAGAACACTGTGCTGCCCTCTGTGGAGACGACCAGCCAGAGAAATTTTGTCTTTCTGCCACTTTTGCTTCTTTCCCATTCTGTTACGAGCTCAGTCTGGCCCATTTCAAATCTGTTCTCATTACATCTATCATATTCACCGTGCAGTAAATTTGTGCCTATTAGTAATCATACAGAAATATTTGTATTTTGTTAACTCATACCCAATTTGGGAATGCAAACTTTCTCCCCAACAAAAAAAAAAAATTTAAAAATCAGATTTGAAGGTGACAAAGACTTTGAGGACCGTTAAATATTGTTCATGGGTAAAGTACAGATGTGCCATTAAGTGATGTATTTACAAGTGGCAATTTTTTTCAAAAGGGATATTTGCTCTGGTTATTGAAATTACAGATTCTGTAGCCTATAAACGGAAGTTAAATTTACATGTTACTGACATACTTTTGACTGAAATAAACCTAAAATTATTCTAATTTCCAAGCCACTAGATTTTTGTTTTTTGGAAGTTTTTTAAAAATAAATCTTCACTATGGTAAGAGTTTAGACCCAAAAAGGTGGATGTAAATTTCTGTCTGTAATGTGCTGATTTACCAGTTTACAAGATTTACTTTACTTAATTTGAAGGGACCACTGCTAAAATAAAAGGCAAAATGCCAAAATACAAACTATAGCTATTACACAATGTACCCATCTGATCAGGTTTGACAAGAAAGAAATTTCATATATGTTCTGAAGTTGAAGACCACCAAACATGTCTGACTGTCTGAGACAGCACTTCACCTTGCAACCTGTTTTGGAAGATGGACTGAGCAGATTTCTGAATTCAGGTCATTTCCTACTGTTTCTGTAGCTCAGAATCTGCCAAACATCTATCTACGAAATAATTTACCTTACAAGAAACTGAAGCACTTTACATCTCTCTACATTCTTCTCATATAAATTTACATACTCTGTTTCGATTGCTTTCAGGAAAAAAAAAGTGATACTAGACATCAAAACAGCAAATATTTCTGCATTTAGGGCCTCTGATCCTCGTGGTTTTCAACATTTCAAAGTTAAATTCATTCTTTTAAAATATATCTTTGATCTAACATATCACTTGTATGTATCAAGAATTTTTCTGAAGAAAACATCCAATCTTTTTTTTTCCACAAGAGCATTTATAATTAAAATGTTAAGTAGACTCAAAGAGTCAACAAAAAGCACGTCTTCTTAATTTTCATATTACAACCTTCATTCTCATTCAAATTACAATCTCAAATATGCATTCCAGGCTTCCATTAACTTTGGCTGGAAACATGTGCAAAATGTATTTGTAGAGAATATTCTACCAGAGATTAGTAAGGATAAGATTCAAAGACAAAGGTAAAATTAATATGTTCAGTGAGACCTAGATCTTATTATTGAACTTATAGTAGTCACCTCAAGGTTATACAACGATTTTTCTTAGTCTTTCTTATCCCAAAATAAACGTCATAGTAAGAGGAAGTTGTTTTACCCTTATTCTTTCTGCAGACCTGAGAGGCTGCTGGGTGCACAATGCTTCCCAGGTGCTACTGCTTGTGGTTCCCACTAGATGGCGCCAAGAGTATCTAAAATGGCTGAGCACCACTATGTCAGCGTTTCCCTAAATTGCCGAGGATTTCATCTCTACAAGTAAACCACTTCTAAAAATCACTTCTGCAAATTTTTATATCTCTGTACAAAACAAAAGCAGTTCTTTCAAGGGTTAAAAAGCCACAGAATCTATTAGAAATGTACACTTTCTGCCTTATGTAAGCATAGTCATTTTTTCAGAAACAGTTTTTTATTTATTTGCTTCTGAGCTGTCTAGATTATTACTCTGTTCCTGTCTTATTCTGCCAAGCAGCGGGAAAGTCTAAGGTACCTTAATAGCTTCTTGATATGAATGCATAAAAGCTGACAAGAAAATTAGAGATAGGGATGGATAGAAGGTAAAACTCCTGAACAGAGGAGTCAAGTAAACAAAGTGGTCCCGACAAAACGAATCTTCAGACTTCATAGTTAGGAATTATTAAATTGTAGATTTTTTTCACTTTAAGAATCATTGCATGAAGCAAGCAATGAAGCAGGTTGGAAAATGATGGCCTCAAACAAAATTAAATTAAATTGCTGATGTTGAGTGACAGCTTCTAACTTCCAGACCTTTGGTGAAAGCTTACCAGCTTTCCTCTAGTACACAAATCAGATTATTTTCTCTTTTGATTCATCATTTAAAGTGTCAATTATGGTTGAAGTGAATTTGTAACTCCACCTTCACAGAGCTTGACAGGCTCCCACCATTATGGGTTAGATCTGTGCAATTAATCCCTGTACCAAAAGGATACACCAGGAGATTAAAAAAAATGTTTCAAAAAAGAAATTAGACCAGAAAAATCTCTCTTGCTATTGGACACAGAGTCTTTTGTTTATTTATTTGGGTTTTTTTGTTTGTTTGTTTTTCACACTGTCTTATAGGCAAATCTTCTAGACACAAATGTCCTTGGTTTTCAGTATGTACTAGTGTTTTGAAGAGCTGCCCTATGAGGAGGTATTTTCTGACCAAATTTGCAAATAATTGAAAGTTCATCTTGGTTATCTATCACAAGATCTTTGTTTTGAATCAATTCCTCATTTATCTCTAAATCTCTAATATTTACTTCATAGGAATGTTTCATACCAAAAAAATTCAAAGCACTGAAACTTAAGTAATGGGTTTTATGCATTAAGTTTGATATCTTAAAAAATCCAACCTTTTGGAACAATCTTTGAAAATATTTACTAGCTTTCAACAATATGCATGTAGAAAGCGGAGGCCTTCGTTTTTATTTTAACCTTAACACTCCAAGTAGCATTTAGTGATTTCTCAGGATTCTATCTGAAGTCCTGTAAAATGTTGAGAAACTATGAGGCTCTATCAGTTTTGAGGTATGTGATCCTGAGCGGGATATTAACACCTCTGAATCTCAATGTCTTCTGTCCAAAATGGACTTGATTCCTGCCTCACGCAGACTGCTAAAAACAGAAAGCAAATGAAGACATCTAGCCAGGCTCAGCACTTGCTGGATGCTCAGCCATGTGATTTTCTCCCTCTCTTCAACTTCCCTCCTCAGTCAGTGGGTATGGCCTTTGGGAAATGTCCAGCATGCACTAGGTAAGCAGCATGCAGATACAGCAAGTCAGTCATTTATTTGGTAAATAGGTACAGTCACTGTAATCAATGGAAGTGTTGTAAAAAGTTATAATCCCCCCTTTTTCAGACCACTGAAGTAATAATTATTTTCAAAGAATGTGTTAGTATCTCTCATAGTCCTGTGTGATACGTCTTTAATCTAGTGGCTTTTTGCTTCCATTTCTTGTTCCCATCTAAACAGTGAAGAGGAAAAGAAGACTCCCCACATCACACAGGTTCACTCCCCAGAACTTGTTTGAGGCAAAATGCACCAGATATTAAGGAGATGATTTTTAATTCAAGCTATTGCGAGATGCCGGGCACCTACATGGGAAGACCAGCATTTCTCTGCAAGGTGGCTTTACTTTAAAACACAACCTAAAGGAGGCATGTTACAGGAGGGGAACTCACCACGGCATTTTTTTTTTCAATCAAGCAATGTCTCAATATTTATTTAGGCAGGGTATGCTTATCTCTGCATCTGGTTAGGTTCAGGAGAACCAACAGCTGTGATCTTGGCCAATCATTCATGAGATAAGAAATGGTTAGTTGGCTGAGGCACAAGAGTAGTATCTTATGTCCAGCTTACCAACACAGTCAAGCCAAAGAACAAAGGTCTGTGCTTGGCCCTGGCACAGGTAAACAAGGAAGATATTGCCAAGCCTTGTGGGAGGCCTGAGGATAAGTGGTCAGTATTAGGTGATATCTGTCCTATGGGCAAGGCTGATGCCCTTTACTTATGTCTTTTCTAGAACATGAAATTGTAGGAAATTCCAGGAAATGAAAGGTGGTGAGATTTCTCATCCATAGCTGTTCTCCCAAAGCACTCAGGTAATCTCAGCTTTGTTAGTCTGCTCTCATATTTGTTCAAAAAAGTTGAATTTCATTTGCTACCAAAAAAACCCCCTCAGATATGATGATTAATCTCCTAAGAGGGGTGAACGGCGATCTCAGCAACATTTGTGAAGACTATGACAGCTGTGGTTTCTGCAAAATCAGTCAGGGCTACTGTCAAGAGACAAAACTGCAAGTTTAATGCAAAGATCTAACTGGATTCATTTTTGATTTTAGAATCAGGCAACAGTGCGTCCTACAAAACAGAGTGTTCCAGAGAGTGCACAAAGGAAGCTGGCTTTGTAGGAAGCGAAGGGCATGCAGAGAACAGAAGAAGAGAGAGCAGCGGGTGGCTTTGTTGTCTCAGGGTCGCTTTCCTGAGGAGGTTAAAACAAAGGATATGTCTACTTCCTTATCACTCTGATGCTGGTTGACTGGAATCTCTGTTGTTTAGAAAATTGGCTAAATTCAAAATTCAGTTTAATTATGTGGCACTAAAACCCAGTGACTCCATTCTAGTGTTTTGTGGTTGCTTTTTATTTTGTTCTCTTTATTCTTGTAATTTGAAAAGAGGACTTTTGCATTTGCATACCCACACCCATATTTTATATTTACTTTGAGACAGAGTCTCATTAGAACACTAATTTACCTACATTGGACTAGAACTTGTGACCCTCCTGCCTTAGCCTCTCAGAGTGCTAAGTTTATAAATCACTACCATCTGCTTCACCAGGCAGGCTTTCATTCTATTTTGATCTGGTCTACTGGAGCCTTGCATAGAAAACTGATCTGGAACAAGGGCCTCTTCTAGAAAAATCTAGGATATATATTAGGATATATATTGAGAGATAGTGGCAAGGGTCAGTTAAAAATTCTAGAGATCAGGAATTTTAAGAGAAATATGGCAGAAATGTGAAGTAAAAACATTAATATAAAAGATTGGATTAAAGAGTCCTGAGTTGAACCCTAAAAGTGATCAGTCCAGTAGATGTCAAGACTCTAAACTAGACATGGTATTGCCTGCTGAAATCTCAGCTATACCTGAGGCTTAAACATAAGAACCACAGCTACAAACGCAGCTACAAAGCAACCTAGAGTCTATTAAGGATCTCAATGTAGAGTATTTTTGTTCTCACTGATGCGAAGGTAAGGAGAGGAAAGTGAGAAGCACTAGTTTGGAAGACGGCATGCAGTCGCTGAAGATCACCATAAGGACTGAAAAAAATTAAGGCTCAAAATTTGCTCAAGGTAACAAAACCAAGTTCAGTCACAGATAAGACACATAACCAATTTTTCTATGGTGAGGAAGGAACTCAATTAAATCTCAACAAAACATTCCAAAGTTCTCATAATCTTCAGCTACCTGCGGTTTACAAACAGGTACAAAAAGTCCAAAGACAATCAAACATTTGTTCTGAGTATGATAGTCCAGAGGTCTCCTATAATTTTCTGCTGAAACAAAAATTCCCTCTCTATAGTCATTGCCATCTAATTGAGAAATCTCTTCTCTCTCTCTCTCTCTCTCTCTCTCTCTCTCTCTCTCTCTCTCTCCTGTAGTCTCTATTTCATTGGATTTGATCTGACTGTTTATATAAGTATAGGAAGAGAGATAATTCGTTGAGTGTTCTTTGTTGGAAGTTACCTTAGGAACTCTAGATTTGACTTTTATGTATCTCTTGGGGCAAGAATAAAAACTCATCATGCCCATTTGTGTGGACTAATCCTTCTTTTCTTGATATCCTGCAGATATCCTGAGGTTCAGGAAACTGCAAGAAAATAGATTTCCTAACTCAATTATAACGCTAGGAAAGAACCCATAAGAAAGACCTATATACCTGTAAGCCAGAGATAGAGCCAGTTTTTCCAAGAATGCTTTGTAAGTGTTGGACCCATCAAGTCAATCTTAGCCTCTTAAGTATTTATTCATATCTAGTTAAATAAACATTAATATCAATAATAATATGGCAGGCATAGTGTTGGTTTTGTAACCAGTATTTCCAATTATGTGCTGCTAATAACTAGGAAGACAATGTCTTATTGGAAATATACATATAGCTATGTCATCATGAAAATAATATTTAAGAAAAGTTTCTGACTTCTACAAGGGATGAACAAGAAGAAAAGACACATTTTATTTCTATTTACATTATACAGTTGTCCAATTACTATGTTACAGACATCTTGTGAGAACAGAGGAGAAAAGTATTCCTTACATCTAGAACATAGAACAATAAAACGTCAACAATATTCTAATCAAAAACCATAATTGTGTTCATTAGCTTATTTAAATGTACACAATTCATCCTTGTTAAACTCCATCTTGGGTTAGAGATATCATGGACCCATATTTTTCCTTGGCCAAAATTCTAGAAATCCTGAGTCTGCCCACTGGAATGGCCTCAACATTGCAATGCAATATTCTCAGAAGCTGAACTCAGACACTTCTAGCATCATCTATTCCCATGGAGTAACACAGCCTTCTTGTTTATGTCAAAGCATTTTTGAATAAAACTCTCTAAATAATAGAGTCTTTAAATGCGTGTATGTGAACTGAGGATTTCCATTTACTATCCTTGTACCAGAACATCAATGTGATTCCCAGAACTGCAAAAAACAACAATGATAACAACCAAATAGATGTCATTGACTCATTATTGATGGTTTTCAAAACTCACAGATCCAAAGAAAGTTTGTTACAAGCACAATACAATCGACAAAAAAACCCGGCTGTATCTGTGAAAAACAATGCCAGCTCAAAAAGTTCCAAACTATCTATAATAGAAGGATTAGCTCTAGTTTCAAAGTGGATTACATCTAAATATCAAATAAAAGATTTAGTAGGTCTAGAGTTGATCTTACACATTGGTTAAATAAATCCTTATTCATAAGCAATGTGACTCCCCTTCTGAAAGCCACTGACCTAAAATATACAAGATTTTAAAGAAATAAAATTATACGATTTAGTAATTTTTTTACAAATAACTAAGTTATGATTGACAAGACTATACTGTTGTTGGAAATAGTCAAAACAGGCAAAATAGATAACAGTTCATATTTTTATATCAAACAAAATATAATGAAATATTTAAAGCAGGTGGCTTTGGCTATTCATTTTCTGTATGGTCATCCGATATTTAGCATGCTTTTGATTCTTCTCTGTTATGGGTTTGAGCCAGACACCTTCAACCTGGAACTAATCACAGCGTCCAAACCAATAAAATTCTGATTTTAAATTTGGTAGCTGTTTGTATTGTATTAAATTAATGTTTAAAGACAATATATTTTCACATTATCATTAATTTGCTTATCTGTACCACTACTATCAAAGTTCTAAATAATCTTTTTCACTTCCCCCAAACCCTATGCCCTTGTATGTACTTCATGTACACAACATTATATTTTAGTATGCATATACATGGAGGTATGATCACTGCACTCCCGCAAATCTGTATCTCACACAATTATTCTATGTATGGGTGGCATTAAGCACTAAAATCTACTCTTTTAACCAACTTCCAGGACACAATGTAACATTATTAATTACAACCCTCAGGTTATACATTAGACTTCTAGGCATTAGGTTATTATGAGATTACATATATACATAGTTCTATGTTGTACTCTTTGACATGTGAATCCACATTTGCCCATCATCTACTTTTTCTCCAGTTTCTCTGAATTCAAGTAATAGTCATTTTAAAAGATGCTTTCTAACATTGTGAAGTTATAATAAGCTTTTCATAAGTTAAAGTATATAAACACAAACACTGCTTGATTTCTGCATCTGATTATTCCTTTAATTAAAGTTTTAGTTCCACATTTTTGAAATAGGCTTGGCAATTTCCTTTGAGATGTAGGTTCATCTGTGATCTATGTGAATAGATGTGAGATTATGCATTGATAGACAATAGCACAGATGAATCTGTAGCATGAAGTTATTCAACTTCTGCATGAAGCTCTTCACTTAGTTCCTGAGTTTCTTTAGGTTCATGTGGATATAATCATGCTATCTTTGTACTATAATTGGTCTGTCCTTTCCAGCCTGGGAGCCAACACTTTCACAGCTTGGCGCTGTTTCACTAGTTTTCTCTAATAGATTCAATTAAAAGTTGATTTACATATAAAATATGTATGATGCAGAACGACAAAAATATAGCTTTTTTAAAAAATAAAAGGATGATAACTTAGAAATACTAACAGACATCTAGTAAAACCAAGGTATTTTCCCAAAATATGATGTTTATAAATGAGAACTACAATGGATTCTTTGGTAACAGCAAAGTAGAAACATCTTTAACCATTAAATTATGCCTCTGTTCTCAATATCTTGCATTATTTTAAAGCACAATAAAATAAACTTTAAAAAATTAGAAATATGAAAAGTATAGCTTGGAGAAAATTTTAATGAGCACACCCAGGAAGTAAAGCTTGTTTTCTTCGATATATAGAAATATATACATAAAAGTGTAGGACAGAAAAGCAATGATAAAATCACCCCGCCCACCCCACCCCTGCACGCGTGCACGCACACACACACACACACACACACACACACACACACACACTCATACACACATTCCTGGCTCTAATTTTCCAGATAGGATTGTCCCCAGGCAGCTGCATTAACTTCACATTGGCCTTAAAGTCTTTGGTAAGTACTAGTTTGACCAAGCTATTAGATGTTACTGATTAACATTTAGGACACTTATGTAACCATTATGCTTGCCTATAAATGTCAGGGGGAAAAAAAAGTTATTTACTTGTATTTTATGGTCACAACCAATACCACCAAGGGGAGTTAAACAAATTGAAGTGATAGTGGCTTAAAAGCATACTTCAAAGGTATCTGAGATCAGATTAGTACAATTTCTGTAGTCATCAGACTATACTTGAAGGTTACTCTACCTGAGCTACTTTTGCTTATTTCATTGTTCACACCGGAATGTGCGTTATCCTTCGTTCTCTTCCATTTGGTTCTTTTGCTTACTGTATATGATATGTGCTTATAGGTGAACACATACCCATTTATTTAGAAAGTTATTCTTTTGCATGACCTATGTGGCTGACACTATGGTGGATGCTGGACTTAGGTTGATGTTGGAGGTCTCTTTCTGCCCTCATGAGGTGCCCATTCCACAGAAGGACACCACTGCAACCCACTGAAATGAAAAGCGGTAACGTGAGGCAAGCCCAATATGAGCTGAGAGTCTCCAAGAAGGGCAACAATTTTGAAAACAAGAAAAAGCAAGAGTCAGAAAGCATTCCTAGGGCGCTCAGCAAATTAGAGGAAATGGTAGCGAGAGTTGAGCTATGCAGAGGCAGGAGAGAGGAGCATCACCAGCAGAAATATTTTATATATTCACAAGTTATAAATGAGTAGTCGATACTAGAATAGAAGCTTTTTTGGAGCAAGAAGCCTGTCTTCTTTTTGTATCTCAGCTGAGTAGTTATAACACTGAAGATATAAATCATAAATGTATTTGACCAGTGAAATAACAGAAGAGATGACGGAGGTTTTAGAGTGTTCAGGAAATAACACAAATATCACCGAGAGATGGGTTTTTCTCCATGCCCTCGTACAGTAATCCTAGTAGTCTATGAAATTAAACTCATCAGGTTAAGAATAGTGGAGAGATAGGGAAGGAAATCTTCCCTTAAGTTATGGCTTCTATTTGGGCAGGTGTAAGCCATGACTTAGATCAGACAGGTTCCTTGCTACTAAGGTGGGTGCAAAGCAGGAGTAGGCCAAAGTGAAAGTTAGGTACTCGAGTCTAAGAAAATCTGAGTATATATTGAAGGAAGGAACGATAGCAGAAAAGAGAAGAGTAACTAGTAGATGTTTTAAAAGAAAGGAAGAAAAATATAAAAGTGCTTGGGTTAAAAGGCTGAGAAAAAATAGCAATAAAGGGTTAGGGAAATGAAGGAAAATCAAGATACAAAACAGCAGGAAGCAGGATTTGAATATCTGTTTTGAGTCAGATTCATGAGAATGTCTATAAAATAAGTGCCTATCAGATCTTTCCAACTGTCTTATTCAGGACCTATAGTCTTTTGACTAGAAAAAAAATATATCTTTAATCACAATGAAAATCAAGAGTTTACACGACATTAATAAATCAAATGTCAGACCAATTGATGTAAATTTTTGGAAACTATTTCTCTACTTTTGTCCTTCAAAAGGGATTCTTTTTCCAAAGGTATATTTATTCCATTTGTTTAACCACATATAAACAGGCAAATTATTTTGTTTACAACCTCAAACCCAAAAGCTTGTTCAGGACAGAAATACGAACCAGAAATAAATTATATGGTAAATCAAACCTTCATTTTGGGGCCAGGATGCTATGCAAAGTGATTTACAATTTGCTTTTTGCAGAATAAATGAAAACCCCAAGACACTGGCAGGAGAAGATTTTTTTTTTTTCTTCACCCACCAGAAGGGCAAGAATCCAAAAGTTTGAAAATCTAGTCTTCTGGTAAAGCTACAGAAAAAAAGGGCTTCTCATTTAGAATTGGGGAACCTAAAATATACTCCAATCCCTGCAGGGCAGGAACGTGACAGTATCTAACAAAAGCACATGCATGGTTAGCTTGTGATCCAACCACTCCATTTCCAGGAGGCTATTTTAATGATACACAGGTGAAATATGAATAATATCTAGGCTTAAATAATTTATTGCCATTTGAAATAACAGGTAAGTAATGGAAACAGGGTGGGTTGAATAACCTATGAAACATCCATACAACAAAATGGATGTGTGAAAACATAGCAACGGGGGCTGGTGGAACAGCTCTGAGGTTAAAGCGCTTGCCTAGCAAGCTCAAGGTCAAGCACTAAGTACCCAAGTTCGATTCCCCAGCATGACATAAACCAGATGTGGTGGTGCATACCTGTAATCCCAGCACTCTGGAAACTGAGGCAGGAAGATTATGAGTCCAGGGTCAGCCTGGACTTCACAGTGAGTTCAGGACTAGTCTGGACTACACAGGGGAGACTGTCTCAAAAATAAACTAATAATAATAATTTAAAAATTAGGCAAGATAGAATTTTTGTATAGTACAGTATAATCTTTATGTTACTGAATTAAAATAGTAAAACAAATGAAAAGGATAAATGATACATAATATTAACTTTAAAAAGGTATAAGAATATTTATACATTCCTCCTAGTTTAAATAGTAGAAAGACATATGTATGTACGCATACACATTCATACACACGTACCTATAATAATCTCTAAATAAAAGAGCTGGGCTTGTTAGCACTCTCCTATAACTGTAGTACTTTGGAAGGCTGAAACAGGAGAATCACAATTTTGAGCCTAGCCTAGGCAACTTGTTGAGACACTGTCTCCAAACAAAAAGTGTTTTTAAAAACTAAAATTAAAAAATAAACTGAGAAATAATTCAGTGAGAAAGACCTGGTTCAATTCCCAGGACCAAAAGAAAAAATGAAAATATAATGAAAGAAATATAGAAAAAGACCAGACTTCTTAATAATACAGTATTTTGTAGAGTTGACTTTGAAAGCATGTGATTATTTTACTTAGTTATAAAAATCTATATTTTAAATCTCTAAATATTTCTAGCAAATAGAAGTAAATTTAACTGTGAATCTTTTGGCAGCATCACCACACCAAATGACTTTAACAATAATTTTATCATGTATGAGGTTCTCTGTTTAATCTCCAGCAACACCCCCCCCCAACACACACACACACATCATATGCTCACACATAAGACAGTAATTTTACTATAGTGGGATATACCATAAGAATAAAGAAGATCTACAAAATAATATTATACTATGGCTAGGGAATGAGATACTGACAGAGTAATATTTTCATTAGAATATATTTTCTCAGTAAGAGAAAGAAAATACATATGCAAGTTTAGTAAAATCAGGTAACAAATAATCTAGACCTGAATTTTATCAGAAATATTGGTTCACTGGAGTCAGTACAATCCATGATGCATTTATATACAAAGGTAATGAGCCTGAAGACTTCTATAGTCTCTATGACATATAAAAGCTAAATAAACTAGAATACAAGAAGAAGAAATAAAGCTAAAAAATGGAAATCCAGAGCTCAAAAATTCTCTCTGGGAAAATATATAGAGGTGGGATGTATAAGCCACATGTAATTGATACCATGGAGAACACAGATGGTCCCCAACTTGAAATGATTCGACTTAATGATTTTTTTTACAATGGTGTAAAAGTAACATGCATTCAGTGAAAACTATATTATGAATTTTTATTTTAATCTTCCCTATGGCTAGTACTCCTTAGGACAAATCTTTTCAAATACTTCTGGTCCATGGCCCCAGTTGACCAAGTAATGAGGAGGGAAGCAATCAACATTCTCCACCGTACTGTTATTTAGCTATGATGTTGGCAAGTTAATGTATCAAATATATTTGCAGCTTATATTTTCAACTAATAATGAGTTTAACAGGATTTAACTTCAGTGTAAGCTGAAGAGCATCCGTATAGCAAGAAAAAAAGAAGAAACTATTTAAAGCACTATGGGAAACATGTTTTTCAAATTTGGTTTTCAAAAGTCCACCCCAAGAACCTGAAGGTCATTAATCCCACAAGCAAAGAAAACCAATACAAGTCATTTAGGAGTCAAATGACTAAATATTAAAACAAGATAAGCATAAAATATCAAAAGCAGACTTTAAATATTCATTGCATTTTTGAAACAGTAAGAATTATTACAGACCTCTTAGCAAAAATAATACAGTCTACAAAACAATGAAATCCCATCTTTAAAGTGAATGTTGAAAGAGAAAACGAAGGTATAGTCAAAGAGAATGTACTTCAAAAAATTAAGGCAGAAACAAGATACCTACAGACAAAAGTTGAAAGACTCTAACACTAACAAGCCATCATTAGATATTGAGGGAAATCTTTTAGGCTGAAGGTACCCAATACTAGAAGAAAACATGTATCAATACGGAGAAATAAAAAACACAGGAAATGGTAAACATAGGTAACCATAACAGAGATTTTTGTCTCAATTTTTAAAACAGATAACTGATTATTTAAAGCAAAAATAAAGTAATTCTATATCTTCCTGGTTCATAACATTTAGAAATAACATGCATAAAACAATAGGAAGAAGGGAATACATAGAAACATAATTTTGGCAAGAACGTGTATAGAAGGGAACAATATTAGATTCAGATGGGCTATAATGTTAAAAGTGTCAATTACAATCCCTAAAGAAGCCTCTTTTAAAAAAAGAGCTTTGACTAAATTGTCAGTAAAAGAGATTAAAAAATACGCTACTAAATATATTCAATAATTCAAGAAGAGAGAACCAAATGGGAACATCTAAGGGAAAAGACAAATTGAAAACCAATAGCAAATGGGAGAATCAAGCCCAAATATATTAACTAATAGAGTAAATATAACAATCCATTAAAATATAGAGACTGCCAATATGAACAAAAAGCAAAATCAAATATGTACTATTTATAGGAAATGAAATTTAGGTACGAAACATAGATAACTTCGTAAATACAGTTGGGTATTTCAACATGCTTCAACTGTAATTGCTTAATATATTTATTAATAAATCAATTGAAATACAAAAAGCTTGAACGATAGTTGCCGACTACCTTGACTTGACATTCATTAAAACCTATCTGATTGCAGAAATTAAACAAACATATTCTTTCTAACTGCTTATAGGTATACATCAAACATTTAGAGTAGTAAAGAAGGGCCCAATCAATCATGTAAACTTTTATCTAGAGAAAATAGAAAAAGAGGAGCAAGTGAAACATAAAACAGAAAGAACTGCTAGATACAGTAGAAATAAACAAAATAGAAAACAGAAGAGCAACAAAGAAATTTAATGAAGTCAAAAGTTTGAAAATATGAGCATGTTGATAAAACTTTACTCAAACTAAGGTCAAAGGATGAAAGGGCGAGGACAGCACACAAATTAACACTATTGCAAAGAAAGAGAGTATGATTGTAACTCCCACAGAGACTTTTTTTAAAAAGCAAAGATATCACCAATTTCCATGTGAATACATTTTAAACTTAGATAAAGTTAAAGACATGTAAGGACATTGTTTCTTTTAAAGAAATAAGTCTATAATTATAAGCTTTTCCTAATAAAAACTTCAAGACTATGTGGCTGTATCAGTGAGTTAGTTATATTGTCACTGAAATGGAAACAATATCAAATGTGTATGACTCAAACAACATTGTGGGAGACAATATGCTTTTCAATTCACATTATGGGAACAGAATCACGAATATGAAAACTATATGAGAATATACTTTAATTAAAATATGCCACTTATAATTTTAATTAATTTTTATTTACATATCACATTCCTTTCCGCTTCACATCCCTTTATCCCCTCAATATCCCCCCCCCCGTTCTTTTTCCACAAAGTCTATCTAATTACATTCTTCCATCTCTCTTACTTTTTTGGTAGTTTGGCAAAAGGATAATATATTATATTTAATTTTAGTTTAATTCAATAATGAAACATTAGGGAGATATTCATAATTAATTGACAAATTAAAAGATTAAAACCATATGATAATGTTGCTAAATGCAAGAAAATTGAAAATTAATTAAAATTCTCAGCAAAACCATACAGAAACATTTTCTCTGTATGTTCATTATGTTCATGGGCTTTGGCAAATAACCAGGCATTAAAAAAAATACAACAATGAAAAACTTTCATATTTAGTCACAACAGGATAAACACTCCTCTTTGGTATTGGAAAAGGAAAGGCTAGCCACTCTCACCACTTATATTGAAGATTATGTTTCATACTCATCCTAGCCTGGTGCAAGGACTGCTGAAACTTTAGCCAACATAAATTTAGAACATCCACATCCAGCCCATATGGTGAAAAATATTTCTGGGTACTATATGCAGTATATTGCTTCTCTGTTTTCAAATTATCTTCAATAATATATAAATTATATATGTGTTATACTCTGCCTGTGATAACTTAACAAAGATATCAAATATATCCTGAAATTTATCTATGCATGTGCTATCTACATGTGTGCTACATGTTTGTAAAGAGTCACTTCACGTAATAGTTTTAGTAATAGTCCAATAACATGGTTCTGGTAAAATAAATTATGTACATCCAGGGAATAATGAATTGAAAAGTCATTTAAAAAATGAAGTTCATTATGCAGTAATATCATCTCCAAGATAAAACATTAAGTGAAAGAATACAGCTTAGTAAATGGTGTATTATAAAAGAACAAGGGTGCTAGATAGAAAGATGGGCATCAATTATATATGTGTAACATTTCCATAAAGGTACACAAAAAAGATTTAATGTGAATTCTAGTGAGGAGTACTTGTTGGTAAAGTAACAATGAAGGTCAGATTTTTTCTGTGATAGCTTTCTCTTCCTTCTGCCTAATGAACTATCTTAGTGTATTAACTAACAGAAGTTAAATTAAATTTAAATAAAAAATAGACTCACGTCTACAAATCCCAATAATATGTAGTTCTAACCATGTAGTTCTATACCTATTACACAGAATGCCATCTACTGTCATGTAAAGGATAGGTCAAGGTATGATAATAAGATTGGAGTCTAAAGAACAGAGAGGAAAAATACAGAGAAAATGCACAGTGACGAACATTATATGTGACATTCCATGGTACACTAAAGGCAACCTTCAGCTTGCTTGAGGTACACTTGAAGTCTCATAACAGAACTGTGCCAAACAAGCATGCCTTAGAGATATTCCTGTAACTCTCACCCTTTTCTTCTCGCCAATACAATCCTATCCTTCAGCTTGTTCCCAATGCAATGGAAACACACCTGTGTCTTCCTCATTCCTGACCACTTTAATCTGGTGCTTTATAAAGCTAGCAATAAAGATGAAATGAAATTTAAAAGGAAATTCATAACAGAAAGGAGAGGTGAAATAAAAGCTTTTAGGATCAAGTTGGGAAATCTTATCACCAAATTATAATGCAGTTTACGTAAGATATTTCCTCCATGGACAGCATAGAAATAAGATACTTTGAAAGACAACATGTTTATGAATGAAATAACTTTCTATCTTTATACCCTTGAATGGAGTCTCAAAGACAGAAAGTCATAAGAGCAAAAGAAAATCAGGGTGGATTTTAGATCTTTTCAGCAGCTATGTACCATTTACTTAAAAATAAAACTTATAATAAATCCTACTTATGTCAGAATAAAATATATATTTATTATACAAATGTATGATCTGTATGCATGCTGAACATGAAGAATATGCACAAAAACACCTCCACGTTTAAACAGGCCTCAAGGCACAGCAGAGGACTCTGAGCAGCCTCAAGCTGGTGATTTCAAGTAGCTTTTTGTTCTCATATATACTGATATCAAAAATATGTAGAACAGATGGTCCTTCTTGGCTATTTATAGTTTGTGTTGAAATTTGTTAAGTTCTGTGTGGATCGTGATTAAGAAATCTTCTCACCCTTAAAGGAAACATACTTCAGGGTTTTTCTTAGAAAGTATTAGAAAGGCACCAGATGGTTAAAGTCAATCAACATTTCCTCTTTCTACAGAAAGAAAGTCTAAAATCACCAATGGCCTTCTGGATATAAGTAAATAAACACAGAAAATCAAAGACATTTGGATGACATAAGGACCCAAGTGTCCTTGTAGCTCAAAAAACAAAGATGTGCAGAGCCAGGGACAAGGAGGCTGTCTGGGCACACATTTGGCCATGTTATGTTGGCAGCATTTCTATTTGCAAGAGAAAGGAACCCTCTCCTGCTAACTCCCAGATAGGGTAGTTGGTTAAAGAATTTCCAAGAGAATCAGAGAACAGAGGGGCGGTATTTATAGCCAGATCTCTTGGAGCAAAGGGGAAAATCAGGAATCCTGGCTGTCTAGAGGTACCCAGAGCACACTGTGTCTTCACTGACGTCACCATTTCCTGGTTTGGCTCTTTGCAGTGGCTTATTTCCTCCTTTAAACCCACGGCTCTACTATTCCTTGCTTTCTCATGCTGAATATGGCAAAATATGACCTAAAAGAACCTCCCAAGCCTGACTCCATGTGGCTTTTCAGGCCCAGGAACAGTCACTGACTTCTCTCTAACAGTGTTTTAGCTTGTTTTTAAGACCCAGCATTTGGTTGGTTGCTGAGAACACAAGAGCTTGGAACTGTGAGAACAGACTATATGGTTGGCCACTGTCTTGGCTATTTACTCACTGAGGGAACAGAATACCCGATGTGCACAATGTAAAGGAGGAGAGATGCATGTGGTTTCAGAAGGTCTCAGAGTCCATTCACGGGCAGCTGGCCATGCAGAAGCACATGGCAGAGATCTAGCTGAAGGAAGCTTTGCACAGCATGGCATGCAGCAGGAAGCCAAGTAAGGGAGGAAGGGTGGAACTAGCACACATCCTTCCAGGTTCTTCCCCAGTGACCCACACTTTCTGGATCCCACCTCAGAGTTCCATGTCTGCCCCCCTCAGTTAAGTCCTAGCAATACCCCACTTCTGGTCACATGTCCAGTAATGTGCCACACAATTGTAATGTACAAGCTACCACACACCTGTTTGCCACCACACATTTGCAATCTACTACATGCCTGTATTCCACTCCTTCAAGCCGGGACCCTTACAGCACATAGTCTCACAGGTAATCCATACCATCCAAACCCGTAAGGCTTCTCGGAAATATTCCAGATCCAAACCACAATAGCTACCATGCCTTTTACTTTGTTGCCTTAAGTGAACTGCCTTAAGACTGCCTCATGTGAATATCCTGTTTTTCAGACCAACAGCCCACCTCTGCAGTTTGCCATGACAGTTCTGGCCTGCTAGCTGACTCACAATTACTTGGTTTGGTTTTTCCTAGATACCTAATGTACCGATGAATTGTATGGTATCATTATTAATTATTGAGTGGCACTAGACCACTATTGTGTGAAAGTGTCTACACCTGCCCTAGTAAGAATAGTAAGAATAGTAAGTAGTGTGGAGAGAGATCCAAAATAACACAGACACAGACAGAGGTAGTATTGAAGAATGACTTCACTTCCTCGCTGGGAACTTTGCTGGATTTGAGTAAGTGATGGGACTTCCTTCAGTGCCTTACTTTCTCTCCAAGCTGACTGGACCAAAACTTGGAGTCTCGAACCCAGGTCCATGGACCTGAAATCTGGTGTAGTGAGGCAGGATCTGACACCAATGGCCAGAAGATTCTGCAACTTACGGTCAAGTGGTTTTCCCCACTCAGGTAAGCTTGGAGGGCAGCAGCGATGGGAAAGAAGGAGCGGGAGGGATTGCCATCTGCCATGTGTGCAGAGACAATGCTTTGGAGAGCAAAGGAAGGACTGCTACTCGTTACACCAGGGACAGAAGTAAATTAGGGCAAACATGTGCTCTAATTCCTTGCCCTGGAGTCCAACAACCATGAGCAGCAGAAATTTTCTAGAGGAAGCTGGTAGAAAAAGCAATAAAACCTGCCTAGTATCCTTTTAGTAAATTCCACTCTTGTCTTTCAAATACACCAAAACATTTCCTTCATAACTATATTTGTATTTATGGCCACACAATGACTCCATTCTTAGAAGGAATAGGCCCTCCTACAGCCAGTTTGCAAGAGGGTCTTCTATCACTTGATGATTCCTTTCCTTTTCTTGTCTTTGTTCTTCCCCACTCTCCACCAATTTACAAATTGTGGAATAAATAAGAGGTTCTCAAAGTGGGTTCTCCTGGCCAACATTATCAGCATCATCAAGAAGCTGATGAATGTTAATTTTCAGGCTCCGCCAAAGACTTACTAAGTCAGAAACTCTGGGAATTCAGTTATTTCTGTTCTAACAGACTGTGGTTGTTTGGATCTGGAGTGTCCCCTCAAAATCTCATGTTTCTATGGATACTGTGTAGGGTTGGGAGGTGTGGCCTGGCTGCAAAGGGGCAGGTACTTAGGGCTTCACCTGGAGGACAATGTGCTGGTTCTGCCCTTCTCTCCCTGTCTCACTCTCTACCACTATATTGTGAGGATCTCTGTCGCTGGAGCTCTGACTCTGGCTCTGCCATGAGCTTCTACCATTTTCCAGCTGCCCACCTGTGAATGGACTACGACCTTCTAAAACTGTAACAACAATAAATTTTTCCTCCCTAAGTTGTGGAAGTCAGGTTTTGAGTCACAGTAATGAAAAAGCAACTAAGTCACAGACCCAACAGGTCATTTTCACAAGTGGAAAAGTTGGAGATACTCTGAGGTAAATTCCCAAATGTAATCACTACTGACACACCACAAAGAGAAATAAAAGCATTTTTCCAAACAGAAAGAGTTTTACCTCCCAGTTTTATGTGATTTTTCTCAAACTTTTAAGAAGAGTATCATATATTTTATAGCTGAAGCAGAGAAAGGAAGAGAGACAGAAGAATGAGACATCACATACACTTAAGAAGAACAGAATCAAGCCAATTTCAACTTTGTACTTTCTGGTTCCAATTTCTCATAAAATGTAAATGTACCCCACCTTCAAGTTTCTTCTGAGAAATTTCATTTTAAAAAATATTTTAAATAAATTTAGGCATCTTACAACCAACTGGTCTCCATATCAATACTGGAAAGGGGAGGTTAAAGATTGAAGAGATCTGCACTACACACACTGTATTTACCTGTG
This sequence comes from Ctenodactylus gundi, assembly GCA_004027205.1. NCBI lineage: Eukaryota > Metazoa > Chordata > Mammalia > Rodentia > Ctenodactylidae > Ctenodactylus > Ctenodactylus gundi. The sequence goes on along the minus strand of PVKB01000598.1, from coordinate 25,923 downwards.
ATACCAAAAAGGTGTTAACAGCTTAAATAGAAGAAGCAAAACCTTGAAAACGCCTTTTCAACTGACACTATAAGGTTGGGAGGTATGAGTTACACAATGACATAGACTCATGACTACCAAGGCCTCAATATGTTGTTTCATCCTCCACCCCCCCCCCCCATAGAGCAAATTTCTATAATATCACATTGGCTGCATTTGGTATTGCCTGTCAGGAAAATTTCAGTATTTATACTTTTCCTTGTAGTCACCCTGAGATGAAAGTCCTTATGAAGCAGTGAATTTCTTTCCTGCTGTCCATATCATAGTCATGCATGGCCCAACTCTTCCTTAAGCTTATTTGAGTCAGGCGTGGCTTCTTCTCTGCCAGCCTGCAATTTATTTTTTCCTGGCAATACACAACTTATATAAAAGCCCAGTGAGATGCTGTTAAGTCTCATTTGGAACTACTCCATGCACCAAAAGTGATACCAGAGGCATTGCTGTAACTTTGGCCTAGCAGAAAGTACTTATTCTTCCACATTGTTCTCATAATGGCTCTATATTTGGGGTCCTATTGGGGTGGAACTTCCCAATCTGTCTTTACAGAAGAACCCCAGACTTTGGGTGTACTTTCAGAAGGTGGTTGGGACCATCTTTGCAATAAGAAGATAGGATGAGGGGTATTTCCTTCAAGAGTGTCAGCAAATCACCATACCCATCTCTGTTTCAGCAAGTGTCACTAGTAGGATTGGCATGATTTTGGCACTTCTAGAGTCTCATCCTGCAATGAAAAGGATTCCGTAAGGTACACTTTTCTTCATTTGAACTGAACCCAGACCCAGACCCAGATAGAAAAATTGTGGTACATATACACAACTGAGTAATACTCTTTCATAAAGACAGGCATATTGGAGGCTTTCATAGGTAAATGGACGTAACTTGAGACCACCATGCTCAATGAAGTGAATCAGACACAGAAGGTGAAATATTGCATGATTTCTCTAACACAAGAAACCCAGAACACAGTCATTCTATAGAATAAAACGGGGTTGACAGTGGGATTTAGGGGGGAGAGGGAAGGTGTGTGAGGGCCAAAACAGCGGTAGAGAAAGGAACTACAGTTTTGACTTATTATAATTTGAGTTATATAATTGAGTTATAATTTTGATTATATATATACACACACAAAATACTGAGGATCAATATAAGCATTGTGTGTGTATATATATATATATATGTATGTATGTTTATATGTATATGTGTGTATATATATATATGAAAAAAGAACTGAAATGAGTTTTAATCCATTAAAATAATATTCCTGTGATTATTCATGAGACATCTGTGGTAGATACACGGCGTTCATGCTTTCTTGGCTAGTTCTCATCTTGGGTTCTCCATTACCTGCACTTACTTGACATACTCTCTCCATTTGTCAGCAATCTGAGATAAAGCAAACGCCTTTGGAAGCAGCGTGAAACTGTTATTCCATCCCTCCATAAAACCGCTGTTTATGCTTTTGTGGAGCTTGGTTTCTACTTTTGTTTGCAAATTTTGTTTCTGTGCATTTAAAAGAGTATAATAAAAGCAGAACAGGGAAAGAACACACATGTTTGAGGTCAACAACGGCAAAACAAATGTGGGCTGTTAGATCCTTGTTCTGACTCAAAATATCCATTCTTAGGTTCCAGTGGTTCTAACTGGGTTTCCAATTTCCAGTCCACTTGAACATAAATTTTCCTTGTCTGGATTTGTTCAAATCTTTTGTTTTCTTCTGTTTAACTTCATTTCCACTCTCAAACTATCATGCTACACTTTCTTGCTTGATGTGGAAACAAAGCTCTTGTATTTGCTTTAAGAAGCATGGTCCTGTGAATTAGGGCCAAGAAGAATTTTGATCTTTCCATACACTCTGTGTAGTCTTTTTTTTTTTTCTCACTGTCTCTTTCATCCTTTCTTCTGAGTTACTAAGACTAGGGAATTCTTTTATTTATTGTGTATATTTTTCTAGTTTGTCCGAATACCTAATTATGAATATTTTCTTTAACATCTGACTCTTTCTGTGTATGTTGCAATAAAATTAACATTTGCAAGATGCCTTACAAGGCTAAGATTAAAGATCACATTATATTATCACTAAAAGTGAAGGAGTCTAATCCAGTTCCTTTATCCTTCAGATATAAGATATTCTTCAGATATCCTTCATTTACTGAGATCCAGGAAGATTTGCTTGTTTTGTACATAAATTGGTAATAAGCTGCTGTAACAAATAGACCACCAAGTAGTAACAATCAAATACCACTCATTTCTCACCTACTATACTTGAAAGGTCATTTTGTGCCTTTCTTTTTTTTTTTTTTTCTCTTTTCACATAATTATATAAGACTTAGACTGACATAAGACTTAGACTGACAATGGTCATGCTACAGATATGATTTCAGGATCAACATGATAATGTCATTCAAATTTTCTTGAATAGGCAAAGAGCTAAAAGTAACACAAGAGTGCACCTTTTGAGGTGAAAGGAGCTCATCACTTTTCAATGTAGCCATGTGGTATTCTCAACCAACTGCCAGCATAGCTCTGCGATCATGAACCAATGAAATATACTTTGGGAGACAGTGGTTCTACCAAGTCTCAGTTACTTTTTCGTTGCTGTGACTCAATACCTGACATCCACAAATTTAGGTGAGGAAAGGTTTATTTTAACTCACAGTTTCAGAAAGTCACAGTCCATTCAGGGGCCTCTGGCAGCAATGGAAGTACATGGCAGAGGCAGAGGTGGAGGCAGTTTCTCATGACATAACAAACAGGAAGCCAAGTCAAGGCAAGCTGAGACTAGTCCTCAGGGAAGGCAGGAAGCAGCTTATATACCCTTCCAGGTCTCATCTCAGTGATCAGACCCTCCTGCAAGCAGGTGTGGAAAGTGTGGTAAACCCCCACTACATGCCTGTAATCCAATTTATATGTCTGTAATCCAATTTACATGCCTATAATCCACCCCTCCAGACTAGGCCCCAGTCTCCCAACAGCACATGGTTCCATAGACAATCCATAACATTCAAATACATGAGACTGTGTGTGTGTGGGGGGGGGGGGGGGGTATTCCAGAGCCAAACCACAATATACCACAATGACCATAGGCCACAAAATTAGTGAAAAAGTATTCCTCTCAACACAAGTGTTTATATGTGAAAAAATCGGTGTGCCTAGGGACATTACAGAAGAGTAATTGATAATTCAATGATACCCAGGGATTTGTGTACTCCTCTTCAAAGGAGTGGGGGAAAGATGGAACACGGGCAATGCAGAGGAGTAGATGAAGCATTTGATTGAAGGGGAATGGGCCTGAAGAACGAGGAACTTTCTGTGACCACGTTATCTGGGCCCTGGGTTCCATGTTTGATTTTTCTTCCTCTGTGATATGAATCTAATCATTTTCAGAAATTCAATTTCAATAAATGCATCAAAAGTAGCTGTGCTCCTTTTCTGGTAGCTTCACCTTTAGGGAGATAAGAAAACTTTAGAGAAATGCCTTTCCCAGCCCCCCCAGCTGGGGGACAGTGAAGAAAAATTCGGAGGAATCAAGCTTCTGAGATGGCTTCTGTGGCTTTCCAAGGACCTTTGTTCAAAGCACTCTGTGTGCTGAATTCCTTTTTTTTTTTTTTTTTTTTTTTTTTTTTTTTTTTTTTTTTTTTTTTTTTTTTTTTTTTTTTTTTTTTTTTTTTTTTTTTTTTTTTTTTTTTTTTTTTTTGTTCTGAGCCCTAATACACAACTGCAGTAGGTAGAATGAAGTACATATAGCAAAATTCTCACTTAACTGTTTCTTTTGCTGTATATTTTTCCCAGACAACTGGGCCCTCTGACTCAGCCCAGGAGAGTGATGAAGGCAGTGATTAGGATTGCATGCCTGGAGTCTCAATGCCTTGGTCCAGATCTTAGACCTACTAGTTCCTTGTTCTCTGAGTTTATTCTTCAATTGCAAATTAAGGATAGTAGCAATATTTACTTCATAGATTGCTTGAAGATTTTACTAGTAAATACACTTAAAAAAAAACTCTGCTTGACGCTTATATAAGACAAAGAATAGCTTTTTTTTCCTCAATTCTTTCTAGAGTCTCATCACAGCATATGATATGTATTTAACTGCTATTTTACTGAATATACAATTTTTTTTTACCTTAAGCAATTGTCAGCCATCCAAGGGAAAAAAACAAATTCATAGACTATTTGTAGAAATGAATAAATATAATTGGGCCAGCTATAATATGTGTATCACCATTTGGACCCCCAAATTAGAAACACATATGAATTTTAATTGAGGATTTTTTAAAAAGGTAAATGTAAGAGTTGATAGAATAAGTTTGACATCTGAGAGGTAATGTTGAGGTACTAGAAAGGGTGCTTTCTACTTTCTCAATTGAATTACCTTTGCCTACTTACGTACTGAGAAACCAAGCAGGGTTGAATCAATGCATTTTTTGAAAATTATTCAGCAGAAAATTAATGCACTATTTCACTGGAGTAAAGATAGGTCTATTTAGCATTTTCACTCTATGTGCAACAACCATAATTTAATTTAAGCAGCAACCTAAATTTATCAACACCCTTAGGATTGCTGTCCAAAATCTGGTTCCTGAGTTACCAAGAAAACAGCTTGTAGAAGCACCAACAATTTTAATCATAAATGCTGAGTATTTTCTGTACCTGGAATTCTCGTCTTCCAGCTATGTCCGTGTCTGTGTCCAGTGTCATATGACAGCCAGGCTCTCAGCATCCCCTGCCTGAGCTGACCCCTTCACCTTCTCTTGCATTTGGGATTAGACAATAAAGGAAAGTCAGAAGGATCTTGGTTCTGAGGCAACAGTGAAAATAACGAAATTTCACTCCATATTTTTATCTCTTAAAATCATTAAACAAATGTAGTTGACTTTTATTTACAATGTTTGAGGTTTTGTTATATATCCATCATGCTTAGCAAATGAGTGCTGCTAAATGAATATGTTAAGTAAATTGTAGCAACAGCCTGTTGACATTAAAAGAGCTAAAATTTTAATAACAGAAGTCTATTAAAAGCCATCTTGCCCAGCTCACATCAAAGAGGTTATATAGCAACACTGGACTTTGATGCCAGACCCTATTCACACTTCCTGAGAGTTCCTTCAAGCCCATCTTCTCTGGGAGTTAATACACATGGACTTTCTTATCTGAATATAAGGATCATTCACACTTCTCAAGGAGCTCAGTGGAATCCATCTTCTGTATAAACTAATATGCAGAGATTGATGAAGTTGTGTTTGATGGCATAGAGCAGATTTCCACATTGTTAAGTCTCCAAGAGAATAAGGATGACAGTAGTTAGTATTCTTTAAGAGTTAAACTACTTTTGTTTCTCTCAAGTGTTGGGAAACCAGGAAGCAACACAACTACTTGCTGCAGGTTTTGAATGTGAACTGAATAACAGATGTGTGTGATGTGGCCAGTTACCAAGATTTTCAAAGAGTTGATGTGAACATTGCTTATCAGATTTAGTAGCTATTATTTAAGCAGCAATCTGTGAAGCAACATGCTCATAGGAAAGTTTATATTGTAGGCAATTACTCATTAATATACTATGGTCACTGAAATAGGATTTGTATTTTAATATACTGGTGGATATTTAGCCAATATAACTGAAATTAGTGCATGTGAGGGCCATTCAAAACAAGGGCTTATGAAGCATGAATAGTAAAGTATCTGTTTTTTACAACCTAAAGTGGTATTAGATTTGCCTACTTGCAGCTAATTCAAGGAATGTGCGACATAGAGTGAGTCATCAAGTCCCAGCATCAGGGAACTGTCTGGGAAGATTAATTGTAGCCTAAACCAAAAGGTGATGTTTGATTTCCATTTGGAAAGGCATTATTTGTGAAAACAGCAGTTGGAAAACATCCAAGACATCTGGAGGAGTGCATCTAGGTAGAATCACACCACCACTCCCAACCTCCTGTACCCTGGGATAATTGATATAACTATCCATACCTTGATGCTATAAAAGGAGAAATCCATCCAGAAACTGACAGCAAAGTTAGAGCTGGCAAATTGTTAAGTAAAAGAAGCAGCATGTTTTATTTTGCCTGCTACGGTGCATGTGTGGTCATTCGGCTCCCCTGATGGCATCTAAGGAAATCCCTCAAAGAGGAGGTGGAGACCTCAAGTGGGTTTTGACTCTCTTGTCCCACAAAAGGAATTTCAGAACATGTCAGTAGAAGATTTATTAGTCAGGATTAGAGAGGAGGAGTAAGAAAAAGACTCTGCTCTGTGTAACTAGAGGGGTCTGACTTGGATAAAGAGGTTCAGGCTGGTACCCTGGAAAAGCACAAGGACAGCTTTCATGGAGAAGCTGGATGAGTCAGGGCCCAGTTGGTTATTATTTACTCCTGATTTTGTGTCTTCAGAGGAATTCTAGGGCTTGAGGGACCATTCAGTTCCCAGGAGATAATTATTATCATTTAGGAAGGAAATTCATTGGTCCCTCCCACCGGGTAGTTGCTCTTACTTGGGTGAAGTGATCCCATCACAATCTAGTCCATAGAACTCCCCTTTTTCTGGAAAACATGGTTGTTACAGGTTTGGAAACTTCTGGGTGTGTCTTAGTTGCTTTATATGACTGTGACAAAAAGTCCACATATGCAATTTAAGTGAGGAGAGATTTATTTAGCTCAGTTTCAGAAGGTCTCACACCACTGATTTATGGGGCAGACAGCAGTGGTGAAGATACAAGGCAGAATCTCAAGAGCTGCTCACTTCGTTGCAGACAGGAGACCAAGGGAAGCAGGAGCCAAGTGAGTCTAGAGACTCAAGCAAGGCTTTCCTGAGAAGAAGCTGTAATAATGTTCCTTCTTCCTTTCCTTACTTAGTTCAAGCTGTCAGTAAATATGAAGGCTCTGCCCTGGACACCCCCCAGGCTCAACAAATTAGCACAGTTTTTTGTTTTGTTTTGTTTTGTTTTTGAGACAGGGTTTTGCTCTATAGCCCAGGCTGGTCCTGAGCCCACTATGGAATCCAGGTTGACTTCAGCAACCACTGAGATATTCTACCAGGTCCCAAGTTGTCACAATCTTTCCAGGCCAAACCCCAAGCATCTGCTCCTTCCAGCCAGGCCCTCGCTCCCCATAACACACAGTTCTACAGTTATCCTATTGCAACCAAATAAATGAGGCTCCAGATCCAAACCACAGCAGAAGGTCACTCCAGGGGTGGGTGGAATTGGACATTTTAAAAGCTGGCAATTTAGTTTCTCTGCAAACCTTGAACATTATTTTAATGTCCAAAGTCTTGAAGAGAGGATGTGAGGCAGACTAGGTAAATGTAGGGCTAATAATGCTCCTAATACAGATACTTCCTAAATGATTAGCCTGCCTACATGCAGAGATGATCTGAGCCAAACTTTCAACATAAGGGAGACAAAAAAAATGAGTTATCATGTCTCTTTCTTACCTGTCTTTATTACCTCTAACCTATTAACATCTTTTCTCCACTGAATCCCCCTTTGTCTCCCACCACCCTCCACGGAAATCTCTCCTTAGCTGCACTGCTTATGAGCAAGCCATCTAGTCTCATAGTAGGCACTGAGTTTCCCAAATTCTTGCTTCTCTCCCAACTCAGATTTGTCCACAAGAACCCTTGCACCCCTGTGCCAGTTCTCAATGCAGCAGCTTTGGTTTCCCGGTGGATGAAGAGACATTTTGCCCTCTCACACTTCCTACATCTGGCCCCAGACATATCTGATTAATCATTCCTTACCCTGAAGATAACTGTGTTTCTTTTCCACCACTTCTGTGCATACTCCCTTTCTTATAGTCATTTGCCATTTCCAGTCTATCAGTCAGACATCCAAACACACCCTCTGATTTCTTATTTTGAATACTTTATCACAAACTATAAAATGTATCTAGTGCTTCTTCCAGAGAACAGCATAGAGTCAGTTACTCAACTTTACCTTTCTCACCAACATGTAACTGCAGAAACTACCAGGTATTGAATATAGGCACCTTATTAAGGCACAGAATATCTGACTCTTAGAATCAATAATTTCAATCCTCAGGATCTGGGAGGAAAAATACAGGGATGATCCATGCAACATCAACTTATTAAGAGCCCTTACAGAACTTTACTTTGTGCAAGGCTTATTTCTGTACATTTGTGATAGTATTTTTCCTTGCCTGCAAGTGCAGCTGCAAGATTTCTTTTATTTCCCTGGACATTAGTCTTTTTCCTTCTTCATATCACCCTTGAGAGTCCATATCTTGTTTGTGGGAATAGTTCAAAATTAGCTTTATATGATGCAATTGGAAAAGTTCCAGTGGAGTTTCCCTGACCTTGTTCGGATATAATCAATTGCTAAAATAAAATTACAATATATTGTTCACCTGGAGACCTGAAATTATGTAACTCATTCCAAAAGTGGGGGCAGAGAAGCTGAATTCCTGTGTATGAAGTGGCTTTTATTTACTAAAATATGACTCTAGTAGGCATAATTCAGGAGAAACTTTTGTCACTGTAGCCACAGGTTTATGGAAAACAGATCACTTCACCCCTTGGCTTGAGCAATTCAAAGGTTAATCTACAAAGAAACTCTTCTAAGTCTAGTTGATCATACACCAAGGTCCTTATGTATCAGTTTTATATTGGAAACTCCAAAAGGTTTGCTGACTATGCAGCTGCTCCAATTCCACCCCACAGAGACACTGAATCAGTTGGCTCATGAATATCCAGAAATCTGAGTGCCACCTTTATGTCTTGTCTCATGACATGGTCTACTAAAAAAATATACAGAATATTTTCAATGCCTAAAGAGAAAACATTGTTCAAATATCTACATAAAAATGATAAACTATAAATGTAATACTTCTGAGTTATAAGAGTTAAATCTTTAAGAGATACTTTAGTATAACCTACCACAGTAATTCATTAACTATCCTGTGCTTCAGATTTACTTGGCAAAGTCTGAAAATGTTGATTATCAGCCTATGATTCAAAATTTTTTTACTTCGTTACTGGGTTGGACAGTGGGAATGCAATTTTAATAAATTACAAAGAGTTACTTATTATGACTTGATTTTTTAAAAAGACATTCTCATTAATTCACTAAGTTAGCTAGTACACACTTGAAATTATGATCTTTTTGTCTCAGGCTAGGATCCTCTAGAGTTCTGGGATTACAGACATGTGCAACCATACCTGTCAGGGCTTGAATTCTGTGTGTGTGTGTGTGTGTGTGTGTGTGTGTGTGTGTGTGTTACTGGGGAGTAAACCCAAGGCTTTTGCACAAAGTTACATGCCTAGTTCATTTTTATGATTTTTTCTGATTTTTTTGTTTTTTAATTATTTTGTTTGTATTTCAAATATACCATAATTACATTAAATGTAAGGAATGTGTGCATATATTGTACTTTTTGCCAAGTCATTCTTTGTCTCTTATGCATTTGCAATTCTTTTCTGTGACAAAATTCAGTGACTTCACATTCACTTCCCCAATCCTTTCCCACTTTCCCACATCGTTCCAAGTCCCCACTCCCTTCCCACAAATGCATCTCTCTGCTTCTTAATTCCTAATTCCTATCCATAATTTTTGACTTATAGACAGAGTCTTGCTAAGTCACTAAGTTGCCCAGGCTGAGCTGGAACTTGTGATCTTCCTGTCTTCTAAACTGCTGAGATTATAAATCTAGGCCACCGGGCCTGGTTACAAATATTATGTGACTGCCAAGACCTCTTTGCTAAAGGCTTGGTTACCAGACTGTGGTCCTATATGAAAGTGAAAGAAATTTTAGGAGGTGGGGCTAGTGGAAGGGAGTTAGGTTATTGGGGGCACACTCTCAAAGAAGGATACAAGGCATTGGTCCCTTTCTTTGTCTTCTCTTTTCTTCCCAACCACAATAAGGTAAACAGCTCTATTCTACCACGCACTACCTGCATGATGTTCTGTAACTATACAGGACCATGGGTTTAAATCTTTGTATTCATAAGCCAACATATATCTTCTTTTCTTTAAGTTGATTACTTTAGGTGTCACACCAACAGAAATCTAAGACAATACTGATTTTGTTGGTCTGTGACCATAATTTGAGAACCACTGATATATGAGCTATGCCTCTGTCAGGTTTACTTCTTGACTTCATGTAATAAGAGTTCAAAAACCAAGACATCTACATCTATTAATTGTCTACTGAGAGAAGTTAGGCATAAAAATTGGTAGAAAGGAGACAAGAAAACCATAATTTTGAAATTGTCTTTTTAAGAAAATTGGAACTTCAAGATGTGGTCAGTTATTCAAGGTTAGCGTTCCCTTCTCCATTCCAGGAAACTCACTTCAAAATAAACAAGCAAACAAATAAATTCCTAAATTACATAAGCCTCGCACAGACTTTCATCTTGAGGAAGTACCACTATTAAACTTCAAATGCAGATTATTTGGGTTCTGACACAGCCCACTAAACTGGTAACCTGGTCGACAGTAGGAATACACAGGCTAGGTCACCCATCTTGAGGACATCCCTACAACCACATAAGAATTTCCAACCCCAGAACAAAATCCATCTCCTTGTGAGGATCATCACTTCACTGAGTATGTATTTTCTGCCAAGTGATTTTAGGTCTCTAACTTATGCATTTGCAATTCTTTTTCGCGACAAAATTCAGTAACTCTACACCCTACTCCATGACTGCGGTGAATTGAGTTCCTCATACCATCTAAGAATGCTCTCCTTGGACCTCACTGAGTGACGGTTACCATGAGTTTATTGAGCCATGGGCACTGGGAGTACAGCCAGTGGTATCACTTCATACACCAGAGCTTTTCTAGAGCAGTTTACAAAGCACATGAAAAGTTATAAAATAAAAGACAGTGTAAAGACAAATCATTTTTTTATGTAGATACTTTGAAAGGCCTTTCACTATAGACTGTTGCTTACAGCAAATCTATTTGGTGTTTCATTCTTAACTCTAGCTAAATGGTAACCAGCATTCTTGAGTAAGTTCAGACAAACACTGAAGCACACTTGGGGAAGCCGACAGCTTCAGCTCCTAAGAGTTCATTTCATATGGGCTCAACTTGAGCAGCATCAAATTCTTCTATGCAGTGTGGCCTCTGTTCTCAGGAGCAAGGTCAACATAGCTTTTAAATGGCCACTAGAAAAACTTTGAAAACATATGCAAATAGTCCTCAACTTACAATGGACCAATCAACTCAATGTAAGTAGGGAACTCAATGTAAGCAGGGAATGCACTAAGGCACAAATGTATTTAATACACAGCTAATCAAAATGTATAGCTTAGCAACATTGTACAATGTAAAGCATCAGCTCATCCTTGTGATCATGTGGCTGAATAAAAGCTCATAAACAACTGTATATCATTAACCCAGAAAAAGTTCAAGATTCCAAGTATGGTTTCTACTATACTTCACATATATATGTTTTTTGCAGCAACATCAAGCCGAAAAAGTTTTAAGTTGAGCCCTAATAACTTAAGGGCCATCTGTATTAGAGTTAACATATGTGGATGATGAACTGTGTGCTGTATGTTTTGTTAAATGGTTAGGAGGAAATCTATTTTATATGGCTAATATTATAACTCTAAAGTTAAACTACCTGACTTAATTGGCAGGTGGCCTGGAGCAAGCTTCTTAAGTCTGTCTGGGCTTTCTTTCTATCGTCTGTAAGACGGAAGTAGCAAAGTTACTTCACAAAGAAACAGGAATAAATGAGTTATTATATACAAACAACTGAGTATGTGGCTCGCAGCATGTGCTCCACATGTTAAATTTATGTATTTGACCAATACCTACTGTAATCCTAACAACACCGAGATGGAGGCAATATTATTGAATCTGTTTTTAAGTTGAGGAAACTGAAACACAGTGAAGATGCATAACTTTCCCAAAGTCGTGAAGTGTGTGGCAGAACCACTGTTATGAACTTTTGCTGTCTGAACTTGGAATTGGTTTTCTTAATCTCAATGCATGCTCCCTCTTGTGAGAATTGATTTTTTGAGAAGGCAGAGCTCATAATGTATATTTCATGGGAATATATAAATCACTGTAAGTCATGTACTTCAAAAACATTTCCAGGACATTCACATTCTGTTCAATCCAATAAGGAAATTAAGCCTTTATTAGAATTATTCTTTTCATACTTGAAGCCTCTGAAGGGAATAGTGGATGGATTTTAATACAAATAACATTTAATTTAAAGTCTGACAGACCTTCCCAGCTCTGTAGCTACTTGTAGGCAGCTTATATGAGTTCTCTTAACAGGTCTTATTATCTGTACAGTGTTGACAGTGGTATTGACTTCATGCCACTGTTTTGCAGATTTAACGAAATCATGCATGTAAAGTGCCTCATTCAATCCCTGCTTATGGTGGATATTTTAAAACTACCCCCTTCCTCCTTTAAAAATTATATACCAGAATAATTTCAGCTATAAACTCATACTTATCCTCACAGGGAAAGCAAGCATGGAACCCTTTCACATACAAAATAAATTACCAATGTGAGACTCTACATAGTGTATGTGTGTGTGTGTGTGTGTGTGTGTGTGTGTGTGTGTGTGTGTGTTTCTGTGTGTGTATGTATAAGAATGTGAACTAGCTGTGTCTTTGTGTATGTATACACCATACATATAAACATATACATACAAACATTCTTATACACATGCTCAAGAGTTTTTATACAAAGGAATGTGTGTAAAAATTTGACCTTATTCAACTGGTTAATCTGGTTGAGCAGTTTCTATAAGGCTATTTTCTGCCTGTCTGAAGCTGAGTGTGAGGTGCGCTGGTCAGGCATTTGAAAACAAATGATAAAGAACAAGGCAATTTGACACCAGAATGTACAAAAAGATTTCATGAGGGCAGGTTAAGACTTAAGTCAGATCATGCTGTCTCTGATCTAAGAGATTTAATCAGTGTCCTGCACACCCAGTTTCTTCACTGGCCGAGCTCAATAGACAAACTGAGAGGGGATCCAAGAGAAGGTGGGCTCCTTGCAGGCTGACCACTGCCTGATCTATCCTGGATGACTTTACAGATAGTTGGCAATGGGTGTGAACTATGAAATGCCCAGGTCTTCTCTGCCATCCTTCAAAATTCCCACAGTAAATTCTCTTGTGGTCCAATATAAACATAAATACACTGACAAGGGCAATTTGGTAAATGTACTTTATCTTAGTCAAGTTTTAGTCACCACTAAAAAGTAAATCTTTAGGCTTTTATGCTTAAATAACAAATATGTATTATCTTTTACAGTTTCAGGGGTCAAAAATTCAAGAGCAGCTTACTAAAGACATTTGGACTCAGGGTCTCCCTTAAAATTATATTTAGTTGCGGCTGGGGTCACCTGAGGGCTTGACAGTTTGGCAAAGCCACTTTCAAGCTCACTCCTGTAGATATAACCAGGGGCCTTAGTTCCAAGTGGGACACTCCATAGGGCAGCTTACAACACAACGGCTGCCTTAGGAGAAAGAGAGAGAGGGAGAGAGAAGAAACACATGGAAATCATAGTGTCTCTCAAACTAACCTTAGAAATAATATGCTGTCACGTTTGACGTGTTTGGTTGGTTACATAGTCTACCCTGGTCATATAGGAGAGAACTAGACAAGAATATAAACTCCATGAGGTGGAGGTCCTCAGGGACCATCAATTCTGAAAAATTCATCTTATCTACCCCCAAAATTCCTCAAATGCAGGGTGGCTGGTGGTTCTCTTTTGACTGAGGAGAGGTGATACCCCTGGACAATCTCTTCCACTAATTTCCTGTGCTTGTCTAGAGGTATGTTCAGCACCTGTTCTTTTTATTGGCCTTTAACTTGCACAGCTCAATCTCACTGACATTGTCACCTCTGAGCCTCACCCACCTGATAGTAGCTCAAAGCTAGGCATGATGCATGCTACTCGGCTTCTAAGGTCAGAATTATTTTTACTACTCTGTAGCTAACTTCAGAACATTGATCCTTTGAAAGTAACCACCTTGTATTATTAATACTAACTGAAAGGACCATAATCAACTGACACGTTTTGAGAAGTACTTTTCTTCTCTTATTTCAGATGATTTTCATTAGTCTGGCCAGACATCTTCACTGCTATTTTTTCTACTTGTCATTTTAAAATCTAACGACATGCCTTATGCTAGTTTGCATCTTTATATCTGCAAAACATACGAAGCACAGCTGTGTCAGCCACACAACATTCTGCCAAAGACAGTCACATACATATAATGTTTTCATATTGTCTTCTAAAGTTAATGAGTTAGTATTTAAATCACTTCTTGGATGTGAATGAGACAACTGTAGATGACAAATCACCCTCCCAATTATATCTAGCATTTATTGATTTATTTTCGGGGATCTCTTGCCACTGATAAAACCTGTATAACTGCTGGCAAGTTTCTCTGAATCACAGAATCATGGTTGGACTTCCAATTTTCAGGCCTTTTCCTACTTCCTGACTTGACCCCTTATCAGAGGACACAATCCTCTCTGTCTTAAATCTTGGGTTTTCTAAGGTACCAATTCCTTTCACTCCTCCAAGTCCCTTAGTTCTTCCCTGTGCTATAGCCAAATTCATCTCCAAAATAAATCCACAACAGAAGTGCTTCTTTTTATAACAAAAATGCTTTCTTCTATCATTAAGAAAAAATATGTTAATATTTTAGCACTTTGAATGATAATATCTCTTTGTCCACCTTCAAACTCTACCTGCATCTTGGGAGAGGCCAGGTTTGCTCCTGGGCTACCAGGGTGGAGAAGGTTGGATATCACTCCAGTATTTTCCTCTTTACTTGTTTTGCTATCATTCAGCGGAATGCTACTCTTAAGCAATTTATTAACTCTTTATAAGTCTTGGAAACCTGAATTCTTCAAATGATCCTTCATCCTCCCTGGTAGAGTTTCTGGATACAGCAGATGGTGTAAGTTCCCATTACATTTTGATCATGCAAATTAGGTGGCAATCAGATTATGCCATGGACCTTGGCTCATCCCATTACATTGTGAATATTTCATAAGACATATTTTAAATGTGACCACTTAATATTTAACTTAAGGTGCAGTAGCACCTACTATGTTACTCTGTGATTTATCTACTTAGATGACTATTTTCCTTTTGCTTTTATTTACAGAGTAGCAAAGTATATGGCTCATCATAATCATTCAGTAACTGATGTGTTGAATAAGTATACTTTTTAAGGACCAAGATCTGATTTGAATTTTTAAACAAATCTACCTTAAATTCTAGCTGAAAGATTAAAATGTTTGCATTCCCCAATAATCTTGGAAAGTGTTATCTTTGGATTTTAAAATTGAGCTGTATTATTCCTAAAATTAAAAAAAGTGAGTGAAAAATCCTATTTTTCTTAGACAATCAACTTAAGTTGATTATGACGTCTAGATGGATATAGCTATAGATAAGAGCTCTTCTAAAAGTTAGGAGAAATATTTTAAAATGG
This sequence comes from Ctenodactylus gundi, assembly GCA_004027205.1. Taxonomy (NCBI): domain Eukaryota; kingdom Metazoa; phylum Chordata; class Mammalia; order Rodentia; family Ctenodactylidae; genus Ctenodactylus; species Ctenodactylus gundi. Next base: position 10,456 of record PVKB01000598.1, on the reverse strand, counting down.
TTACCAGTGTTAACTAAACATCAGTAAATTCTGTTACTGCTCTCTTATGCCCAAGTACCAAAATAGTTTCAAAAAGTTAGAGTCCCTAGGATGAACATAATTTTTCTTGCAACAATATTAAAACACATTTTCAAGGTTGTCTGTTCAAATTACCAAAATAAGCCACTAAGTTGTGTATGGCGATAAACTGGGCAAATAAAACTTTATTCAACACAACTGCCACAACATTTTTTTTCTCTTTTCTTAAAGTGTACAGGTGTTTAGAATAAATCCACACCAGATTTGGAGCAGAAACAATAAACTTAGAACATCTTTTTATGCCAATTGTAAGGATTTGTGTAAAGATTAATGAAGGCATAACAAAAAAAATGGGGCCAAAATTAGAGAAAGAGAGGAAAAGACTAGTGTTTGCTGGGGTGTAGAAGAGGCAGTTGGAAGTAAAATAGGATGAAGGAATTTTTATTGTGCTGAACCATTCTGTATTTTTTGCTTGTGGTTACACAATTATATGTATTAACTCACATTCATAGAAATTTAACCTAAAATGCTAAACCCTACCACAATTTTAAAAATAGGATACTGGAGTTACATTGAGGAGGTTTTTATTGACCAAATTTGGGTCAATACTTAATATTTCAAAGAGTAACCACACAAAAAAATGAAATAAGCTGTTAAAAGCAAGTTTATGTATAACAGTCAAAAACTGGACACAACCAAAATGTCCCTCCATAGGAAAAGAAGTGGCATGAACATACAGCCTACTGTCCCAAATGGACAGACTGTATGTGGTACGATTCACAGAGCAGTCCTAAAATGCCAAATTTATGATAGGTCACAAAGTAGTGGTTGACAAGGGTCAGAGAATGATGGTGTAAAGGGAATGTGGACACAACTAAAGGGCAATGTGGGAAAAAATCTTCATAGTAATAAAATGTTGACACATCTGTATCATGACTGTAGTTTCATTTATATAAAACTGTATATGTCAAGAAACAGCCCAGAAGCATGCATGTATGTTGTATTAGAGTTGTTTTCTTGGTTTCAGTATTGAATTATAGTTATTCAATATGTAACTAATGAGAAAAACTAGGTAAGAAGCATTCATAGGACCTCACTATATTATTTTCTCAGCTTCACGTGGAATTATAGATTAAAATTAAAAATAATATAAATGACCGAGGCATGGTGGCACTCTGGATGACTGAGGCAGGAGGATAAAAATTTAAGCTTAGCCAGGACAACTTAGCAATTCAGTGAGACCTCATCTCAAAATACAAAATAAAAGTGACTGGGGATATAACTCACCCAGAAGACCCTAGGTTCAATACTCAGTACTACAATTTTTAAAAAATGAGTGAATTAGAATACATTGAAAAAAAAAAAAGAGAATCCATGAAGCCAAGTGTTACGGCACAAGTCTAGAATACCAGCGCTCCAGAGCCTGGTAGATCACAAGTTCAAGGACAGCCTGCATTAAGAGTGCAAGAAATTATGTGTTTAAAAAGGATACATAAAATATCACTGGGATTAGAGTGCTTGCCTAGGAACTGCAAGGCCCTGAGTCCAATTCTGCAGCACCACATAACCTAGATGTTGTGACATATTACTGTAATCTTAGCACTCAGGAGGCTGAAGCAGGAGGATTGCTGTGAGTTTGAGGCCAGGTAGAGCCTCATAGCAAGACTAGACTGGACTATAGAGAAAGATCCTATCTCCAAAAAAAAAAAAAAGTTCAGTTGCATTTGTTTTTAAATCATTTATTTACTCTTGAAAATTTGCATTCAACAACAAAAATGTTTATGTTGATGTACAGTTATTTGAAGTAGATAATGCATACAACCCTGTTAACTACAACCAAAATGCAGATATGAAACGACTTCATCACCCCACATTTTCTCGTGTTTCCATTTTTAATTAACACTTTCTTGATGCCCACGCGTTGGTAACTCTAGGTCCACTTGATGTTCCTATAACTTCCCCTTTTATAGAATGTCATATTTCAGACGTCATCCTATGGCACACATTTAACCTTCAAAACTAGCTTCTTTCATACATAAGAATCCATTTAAGATTAGACTATGCTGGTTTGTATATCAGTAACACTCTAACTACCATGATATCATATGTATCCTTTTTGAACACATAATTTCTTGCACTCTTAACTCAGGTTGGCCTCAAACTTGTGATCTACCTGCTCCAGGCTCCGGAGCTCTGGTATTCTAGAAAGGTGCCACAAAATTTGGCTTTTTTGTTGAGTAACATTTAATTGTATGGGTATAATATAATTTATTTATTTATCCTTTTTTGGATGTTTGAGATGTTTACAATTTAGGGTACTTATTAATAAAACCACTATAAGTGTTTTGGGGCAAATTTATTTATGAACTTAAGTTTACAGAGGGAGAAATGGAAAAATAAAGAAAAATTTAAAATACCACAAGGTAGATGAGCTCTGTGACTTTGGTCTGTACAAGCAAGGGGTTTCTTGTTAACAAAGTTAAATGCCAAGGTCTTTGTTATGGACTGAAATATTTCCATGCAAATTTTATGTATTGAAATCTTAAGAACAAACACCTATCTTACAATGCGACTAGATCTGTAGATGTGATAAGTTAAAAAAAAATAAGATTCTTGATGTGGGTCCTAATCCAATCTTCATGATTCTTTACAAAAAGAGAAATTTCAACATTTAAAGATACACTATGGGCTTCCTGCACAGTGGACACCCCCACTCAGAGGCAGTTAGAGAGCCATCTGCAAGGCAAGGAGAAAGACTAGCAGAATTCAAGCCTGCTGACACCTTGATCTTGGACTTCTAGCCCCAGAACTGTGAAAAGAAATTTCTCTTAGTTAAGCCACACAGTCTCTAGTATTTTGTTATGGCCACCTGGGCCAATTAATAAAGTCTTTCAATAGTCTTTACCTAATAACCACATCCTTTCATCACAGGAATGGGGAATCTGCCAAGGTTCATTTGGATATTCACGATATCATTTGCCAGCCATAAAAAATTATCGACTTAAAAATTAACCTGCTGTATTTGGTAAAACTTTTAATTATATATAATTAGTTGACCCCTAATCCGACAGTTGTTTTTGGGAAAGTTGGATCAAATGCTGGCATGGCCTGTGGGCGGGACATTCCCCATCCTTGCATTGTAGGGTGGGAATTTAAATCCAGGGAATTGTTGTCCCCACCCCAGATCATTTGAATGTAGTAGTATATTCTCCACATTCCAATGACAAATGAACATGAAGCCACCCTCAGGCAAGGGCAGGTGCTTAGAAATGCCACCTGGAAGTTATCCCTATGTCCCCACTCTGACATGAGATGTATGTCAGGATTCTTTCTTACAATCAACCAACGATAACTCTGATGAGACAGAACATTTCCTTCAAAGTGTATTTAGAAATCTCAAAATTCCTGGGAAGGCTGGTAAACCAGACATTAGACTAAATTTTTAGGAATAAAGTCCAAAACCTCACAGCACACATGGCTTGATAAAGCAGCCATTGTTGCTGCTTTGCCACTAAGTATGAAAGGAAACTTGGCACCTGTCACCTTCTCAGTGCCACTTCTGTGCCAGGAACTCTGCCTTGGACCTGCTGGGAAACTGCCTGGCCACTGCCAAGACTGAAAGTTTAATGCATCTGCTGTCGCATGACCCAGCCAAAATGGGGCACCCTCAAGGCTGATACCCTCTATTTGCCTCTCCTACATAGACAGAAAATAAGCCCAGTGTCGGCATTTTGTCTGCTGGCAAACCTGTGAATCTAAACCAGGCCTCAATGAAGAATTAAATTTAATTCCTCAAGGAATTAAATTTGAAAGATGAGAATTAACCTTTAAACATCAAAAAGAGATGAGTTCAGACTTGGTATAACTTACTAATCTTCATTTTTTTCTTTCAACATCCAGTTTCATTTTAAGAGATCATTCACCTTTTACGTTTATTAATATCTAATTGCATATATTTATCAGGTACAGTGTAATAATTCAACATATTTGTGCAATGTGTAATGATCAAATCAAGATAGGTAGCATTTTCAGGTCCTTTAACATTTTTGTTGAATGTTTGATTAACCTGTATCAATTGCACATATTTTGAGGTAAAGATGATATTTGAATACATGCATACAATATTTACAAATCAAGCCAGAGTAATTCACATTTTCATCTCACCACTACTTTGTACTTGGAGTCTTTGAGCTTCTCACTATTTGTAAAATTAAAGCTAAGTTATTGATGAGAAACCCAAATCACAACTCTTATGGAACTTAAAACAAAAAACAAACTGAACGGGGGGGGGGGGGGGGGGGGGGGGGGCGTAGGGCTGGAAGGGAGAGAGGGGTGGGGAAGGGAAGGGACAAAAGAAGAGTGGGAAAGCACTTGTCACCTTGACAAGATACATATGAGCACAAAATACTCAACTTCATTGTAAACCTTAAATTTTGCACTTATACATATCAATAAAATGGGGGCAAATAAAGCTAAGTTATTGAAACTGTAGAACACTTGAACTAACTTTTCTCTAAATAGCTGTTCAACACTCAACTTTGTATGCTTTCTTGAAATCCCATCTCCTCTAACTCCAGATGAAATTTCTCATTCTGACATCTAGAAAGATCCCCACTGGCCAAATCAGCACATTAACTCTTTTCTCTACAGAAACAAGAAACGAAATTAAGTCAAAAACTACAACTCTATGTTCTTTCTGATTGCCAATTTCAGATCAGTCATTTGTAGCATTTGATACCGAATTATTTGTTTGATATCAATTAGATGCAGCAAAAACAGCTTCTGAAAAGAAGTAGATATTGTTAATCACAGGAAAAAATATTGTTCACATTTCTTAAATTGAAAATGGTTCAGCATGCATGTATCATTTCTGGACTTTTGTTAATTATAGAATGATAGGTTGTGTTTTGACAATCAAAATAATATTTAATTGGATATTTCACTTGCAAATTGAAAACCACAGAGGATCCTATTAATGAAAAATATACAGTTCACCATCATCTTTCAACACCTTTAAGTTGTGACCATATTTAACACCATCAAAAGGTGTTGATAATTTTGAGACTGTTGCCATAACTTTTGCTTCAAACTTTAATAAATTTCTTTTTGCTTTAAGCATTAATAAATTTCCTTTTGCCAACATGTCCACTACACATGTACATGGGCAAATGTAACCTGTCTTCAATCAAAAGTATTCTATTCTATTTTCAAGTTCTAATCTCTCAAAGCCCCTTCTTTGAACATGATGCTCTTTCCTCTCTACTCTTCCTCTGTTCTATTTAATGAACACGTACCCTCATCTCTTGGGGACTTCCAGGCCCTATATGTCTTCCTATTCTTCTGTTACTACGTGTTTTTTAACTGAAATCTGTCATCCAACTTGGACAGAATCCCACAACCAGATCACAAGTCTCTATCCTTAACTATGATCTTTCTTCCTCAGCCTCCACATAAAATCGACCAAATTTTCCTTGGAAAAGTCACATAATAGTAATAATAATAATAATAATAATAATAATAACAAAATTGTTTAGTATGTACTCTAATTGTAGGAGTCTATCTCCTCTAATATATACTCCCCTACTTTAAAAAAATGGTTTAAAGAAATTCATCTTCTTAGAATTCCTCTACCAAACTCCTTAACTGTTGGCAATTGATTTTCCTCCTTTACTCAACTGAGCAACCACTAGCATCAATCTCATGCATCCTATTCCTAGACAAAATGACGCAAATGATGACAACATAAAATTATGAACATGTAAGATTAGAATATCCTGTTCTCATGGGTACAAATCTTACTTGAGCATATACTGAGGCACTGATTTATCATGAAACAGATTAAACCTTGAGGCCCCTTGATTCTAACATCCTAAAAACATGAAAGTTATCTGCATGCATTTTTCTATTGCTGTGCAATAAATTACTCTACAATTTAGCAGCTTAAACTACACATGTTTTATCTCCTGGTATCTTTGGCTTAGAAATCAAGGCAGCACTTAGCTGAGCCCTTTGGTTCAAGTTTTCACATATGGTTTTGATTAAAGACTTGGCCAGAGCTGAGGTCTCATCTGGAGGCTTGACTGGAGAAAGACTGACTTCCAAATTCTTGTGGCTGTTGACAGAATTTGGGTTCTCTAAAGACTGCTGGAATGACAGTTTCCTGTTTTGGTTTCAAACCAGCTAAGAGCCAGAAGCTGCTCTCAATTCCTTCCCACAAGGGCCTCCCCAATATGGCAACCTGGTTTTGCAAAGGCAGCAAGGAAGATAGTCAGCTAGGAAGACAGCAGTGAATACCATGTGCAACATGGTTTCAACACCTCTGTGCTATTTTTATTAGTTACTATGCCAGGCTACAATCAAGAAGAAATTATACAAGGGGTCTGAATACAAGGAGGAAAATATCTTTGGGGCTATCTCTAGAATTTTCCTTAACAGGCTCTAGCAATATGTTCACTGGGTAACACATTTTTTTTATAAAATTTGCAAAATAAAGACATTTTCATTACAATTTAAGATGGGTTTATTAGTGCTGTATCACTGTGACAAAATAGTTGATTATCAGCTTAAAAATAGCAAAGGTTTATTGTGGCTCATGGTCTCCGTACTTGATCACCTGATCCTATTGCTTTGGACGTGTGGCAGCACAGGACATCATATTTAGACTATATGTCAGAGAGGCTTGTTTACCTCATGGTACTCAAGAAGCACACAAAATCAGAAGGGCTGGCTTGCCAGTATCTCCTTCAAAGGCACCTCCGATGACCTAACTTTACTCTAATTACCCTTACATCCTAAAGATTCCATAACCTCCCATAACACTATAGGAAACCAAGAATTCATCACATGGGCCTTCAGAGATAGTCAAGACCCAAATTATACAACCACTATGTCTCGCAACATTTTTTTCTACCATATGTTCACTAGAAGCACCCCTTCTTCCCTTGTGTGGTGGCATTAAAGCTACCCCAAGAACAGTGTCATACAATAAGGAAAAGTTAAGCTGGAGATAATTTGCTGTGAGTTTAGTGTGGAATATCCAGTGGTTTTTAGTCACTTCTTTGAATAACAAATTCCTAGTTATCCTAGTGTAAGAGTAGTTTCTAGAAAAACAATTGCCTGCTATGCTAATTCAGTATGCCTGTGACAAAAAGCAAAGTCATGCATTCATGCAAACATGTTCTAAGATGTTCAGCACTAGCTGGATTATGAAATGAGGTATAATATTTGAAGTTGCAGTGTCAGAAGCTTGTATGGAAAGTGTTCTTTCAATCATTAAATGTATATGAATAGAAATGGAAGATTTAATTTTCATCCAGGCCTAATCAAAACAAGGTCTGTCAAGAATATATTGAGAATCCATCATTTTTTATTATGAGTACCCACATCTTTTCCCTTTTTTTCATGGCCAATTATGATATAATCAATAAGTATTTTCTGGACAAAACTGTTTGCTTATGTATTCCAGCATATAAGAAGCCATCTTATTGTGACACTACCAGTAACAATGTATAAATTTGAAGGAAATTTGTGTAAATTATCAATAGTTTTGTAGGCTATTGGAATATTCTATAAGTATATAATATATAATATTTATCTATGTCTATATCTACCTGTGTATACATATTTTTCCCTCATAACTCCTTCTCCAAGGAAAGTGATCAAAACTAAAATATTTTAATCTTCCCCACATTCCTGTCTTAGAACTGAATTCAAGGATATTCTTTGACCTACTGTGCCTGAAAGATATGGTAAGGCCTTCCTATGAGAAGGAGTCCTATCTCATCTTGATGAAATAGAAGTGTTCTAGATAGGCCAGATTACTGGATTCCCCCATCAGTCTGTCAGAATTAGCTCATTCATTCTGGCTTTGTCCAATCACATTTCAACATGGTTGTCCATAGTCTAGTCGTGCCCAAACAAGTCTTCATTATCCTCCAAAGGACAAGATTTAGAGGCATTACCAATAGCTGAACACAGAAGTTTCTGGAAAAGGATGGGCCTGAGAAAGCCATGGAAAAGGAACCAGCGCACTCCTTTCCACAGACCTCACCATACGTATCTTTCCTATGCACGTTTTGTTGTGTTCTTTATAATAAAGTGTTATAGTAAACGTGTTTCCCTGTATTCTGTGAGATGCTCAAGCAAATTAATTGAATTAACAGAGGGAGTGATGGGAACTTTCATTTATTGGTGGATAGTCAGAAGCACAGGTAACACAGCATGGGGCATTTAACTGGCATCGGAGGTTTAGGAGATTTAGAGTGAGGAGTGCTGGGGACTGAGTCCTCCACCTGGGGTTTTTGACCCTATATTAAGATCAGAACTGTTGGAATTGAGTTGGAGGACACTCCGCTGGCATCCACTGTAAAAGTAATTTCTTACTTGCTGTTGGGGAGAAATTCCTAGTTTTCTGTGTCAATTGTGGTGAAATTAGATTGAAAAAGAAAAGGTTTGTTATAGGGATCAGCTTACAAGGCTCAGTAAATCAGAATAATCCCTGCACTCTGGAAGGCAGAGGCAGGAGAATCACTAGTTTGATCACAGCCCTGACAACTTTACAACTTGGCAACGCCTTGTCACAAAATTAAAAATCAGAAATTGTCTCAGTGCAAAAGTCCTGTGCTCAATCCCTAGTGCCAAAAACGTTTCCTATGATCAGTTAGACCACAGAAAAAAATTTCCATTCTCTTGATAGAAAATGATGACACGTGTCATTAAAAAGAAGAAACTAACAATTATGCAAGTGATCAAGACCAGCCTGCGCTACAGAGTGAGACCATGTCTCAAAAAGAAAAAGTTATTTAAAAACAATTCTTTACAAGTATGCAACTGAAAAGATTTTTCTAAAAAAATACGTACTAATATCAACTTGTTAATAAATATGCTTAAGTTTTTTCTGAATTTTTAATATTTAGCATATTTAGTAGCTTTTTTTTTTTCAGTAATAGGGATTTAAGCCATGGGGCACTTTTCCAGTTCTTTTTATCTTTTTATTTTGGGATAAGGAAATTTTCTCTAAGTTGCCTGGGCTGACCTCACTCTTGCGGTTCTCCTGCACAGCTAGAATCACAGGAGTGCAACATGATACCACACCCAGCACATTCATGCATTTATTTCCCTTTAAAGAAATATTTTATTATTTGATTTTTTTTTTTTCAGCACTGAAGTTTTTGTCATCCCGTGCTAGGTAAATAGTTCCACCAAGCTATTGCATTCCAGATCCTAACTTTTCTTAAAGCGTCCAATTTGTGTAAGCTGTAAGGCTATGCAAAACTCAAATCCATCTCTGTCTGCCATCCCTGCCCTGGACTGGGCAGTTCCCCAAACGATCTTCTGCACCAACTCCAAACCAAACCAGCATCAATTCCAAACCAAACCCAAAATTTCCACTGCTGCGCATCAGTCTTGCAAAGGAAACACTCACTATGATCACATCACTTCTCTGTTGAGATATCATTACTGTCTCTCAATCTTTAAAATCATCTATATTCTCCAGTCTGGAAAGTGAAAGTCCCAGTCTAATTTTCATTTCTATTGTCAACAATTTCCTTTTCTACTTCTTTTCTTCCTTCATTCCTTCCTTCCTTCGTTCCTTCCTGCCTTCCTTTTTTTCTTCCTTCCTTTCTTCCTTTTTCTTATTTTTTGCCAATGTAACTTTTTATGCTGTAGCTATTTGCTGTTATAAAAAGATTATTTTTAATCTCTCTTCCTTTACTGTCACTATTATTGGTCAAAATCCTACCAATTCATTAAAATCTATGTCAAATATTTCCTTCATAAATCTTTTCAGAAGTCTCATACCTCTTTCCACTTCCTAGCCTCTCCCACCTTCCATGTGACTGTAGTACTTTTATTTCAGCCTCTTTGTTCACAAATTTTACCATTGCATATTGCATTTGAATTACTTGGATGTTTGTACATTTATATTCCTTTTAAATCTAAAGTCCTTTGTGGATAAACACTACTTGTTCTTTATCACTGTGCTCTCTTTAGCATTTCTTATACTACACTTGGGAAATAATAAACACTATTATTTAGAAATAATTGAAAGAGCGATTTAGAATTTGACGTATTGATTGAGGCCATACTCTGTGCCATTGCCTGTGGTCATTGCTAAGAATAAAAACAAAGGGTCAGCTCGTAGGAGCCAGCCTTGCTGACAACTTATTTTAGACTTCTGCACTCTGTACCTGTAAGGCAATAAATGTCTTTTGTGTAGGCCGCTTAGCTTGATACACTAGGTTGTGGCAGATCTAGCAAACTAATATATGGTGGATGAGTCAGCTTTCTTATCACTGGGACAGAATATCTGATACTTACAGCTTAAAGGAAGAGACTTGGACTGTGACTCAGGCCAAGTAAGCTGACTCCGAGGCAGACATAGCATGATGAAGGACAGGGTGAAGGAAGCTGCTACACCATGGCATACAGGAAGCGG